>SZWC01011537.1:74400-87176 GCA_023375785.1 Penium margaritaceum | reverse complement strand
TCTATGACATCACTGCTCGCACATCGGCATCTTCCTTCCGCAGGGGTCTGGGGGGGGGAGGGGGGTGGCGCCCTCGGCTGCGCTGCTTGCAACTTCAACGGTCACCACTTTGAGAGATGAAATAGCCTTCAAAAATATATAAGGCGGACTGACCATATACCCCTACTTTCAGATAATAAGCCCCATCCGCCCCACCCGTCAGAACAATAAACCCCATCCGCCCCTTCATCGGAATGATAAGCCTGATCTGCCCCTCCACCAGAACGATAAACCCCATCCGCCCCTCCGCCAGTACGATAAGCCTGATCCGCCCCTCCGCTAGCACGAGAAGCCTCATTCGCCCCTACCCGTAAACAATAAACCCCATCTACCCATCGGAAATGTTGCCACGGGCGGTGGCGTGCTGCACAACAAGACCAAAATGGACGCAACGACACCGTGCCAACACCACGTGAGTGCACAACGTCCATGCTCATGCGGTCAAGTGCAGTGAAGGACAGTAGGCTCAAGAGTAGGGACGAAGAGGACATCGGTTAGAAAGCCGTCACCAGAGGGACCACGAAAACAAACAACGCCAACACCACGAACAAACAACACCTGGCCAGAGCCTATCCGGACACCGGAGACATCGCCTACATGACCGAGCATACTAAAGGCCTCGCGGGAGACCGTCATGTGATGCGTGGCCCCGGAGTCGATGATCCAGGTCTTAGCAGGGTCCTGGACCGGGGTCGCTAGATCGCTAACGGTCACATGGCAGCAAGCAAAGGACGTGGACGCAGTGGAAGGAGGCGCGAACCGAGCGGTGGACGTCATGTCGAACCTTAGGTGTGCTTCCCCCTCCCCTTGCCCCCTTATGTTTTTTTTCTTTTTTTCTGTGAGTTCATGACGTCAGTAGTGGGATGCTGACGTCAGCAGTTCATGTTGTTAGGGTCGCTACTACAGCTGTTGTTGCTGCGGCTGTTGCTACTATTGTTGGTGCTATTGTTGCTGCTGCTGTTGCAGTTGTAGCTGCTGCAATTGCTGCACCAATTGCAGTTGATGCTGCTGTTGCTGCTGCAATTGCAGCTGATGCTGCTGTTGCGGCTGCTACTGCTCTTGCTGTTGCTGCGGCTACAGTTGCAGCAGCAATTGTTGCTGCTGCGGCTACTGTGGCGGCTATAGCAAGAAAAATAACTACTACAGCCATGGCAGCTAAGCGTATGGGGTGGGGGATTTTTTTCCTTGCGTTTTTCTTCTCTTTTCTCGTCTGTCACAGTGGGCAGGTGCCCGCTGCTAGCTGCGAGCTGCAGCTGCTGCTCGTGGGCAGTGAGCTATTGATCGCTGGCAGGGAGCTGATGCTCGCTGGCAGCAGTGGGCTACTGCTCGCTGTTTGCTTGCTGCGGGTAGCGAGCAACAGTAGACGCTGCTGGCAGCTGCTCGCTGCAGCCGTTACTACAGCTGGGTGTTGCTCTGGCTCGTTGCTGTGGCTCGTGTAGCTTGCTGCTGCTGCTGCATGCTGCTACAGCTGCTGCTTGTTGCTGCTTCTGCTCGCTGCTGCTACAGGCTACCGCTGCTGCCAGCTCCTACTATTGCGAGCTGCTGCCGTGGGTTGCTGCTTCTTCAGCAAGCTGTTGCTGCTACAGGATGTTGTGAGCTGCTGCTTCTGCTTGCTGCTACTGTTGCTGCACGCAGCTACTGCTCGCTCCTGCTGCCACTGCTCGCTACCGTTGCCTGTGGTTGCCGTTGCTGCAAACTGCTGCTGCTGCAAACTGCTGTTGTTGTGTGCTGGTGTCAGTCACTATACCTGGGTGACGTTGTAGCGTGCGTCGTCGCCCGTAGGTGTTGGACGCGGCCTGCCGCTCACCTCCACGTTTCACGCATGGGGATCAGTGCTGCCCAATAATCTTGGCAGCATTTCCCCTGGCCCAGTGGCCGTGGGAAAAAATCTGACGCCGCCACCAGGCGGGTCAATGCTGCCAGAAAAAATCCAGCAGCATTTCCCCTGCACTGGCGCGTATGGGGGTCCGCAGGCGTTGTCTGGCACCTATACGCCAGTCTTCTGCTGCTGCTGCTATGCTCTGGCTCTGATACCAAGCTAGAAAACCTAGGCAGCATGTTGGGACAACATGCATTGTTGATGCAGCGTGCGGGCTTCCACGCTCGTTGCTAAAGTCTGCTGCCCTCTCAGTCTGCTGCTCTACAGTCTAAGTCTAGAAGCTCTGGGTTTGTTACTTACAAACGTGCGCGCCAGTGTTAGCGCCAGAAAGCAGCTGAAAACTGAAAGTGACTAATTAGGAATGAAGAATGAGCAACAATGGGAGACCCCTCCAAGTTCTAGCTCCCCCCCCCACTACTGTACAACTTGTTTCTCAGCTAACCAGCCAATCAGAAAATAGTCTAGGACCTATTTTCTGGTAGGCAGGGTTTTCTCGGTGAGCCCTGCCAGACGCCCGACAGCCCAAAACCCGGGCGTCGTCCGTTTTGCCTGAAGACTGGACCATACCATAATACTGCCGCTGCGCACGCAGTCATGCAGTTAGAATCAGCTAGAAAAAAAGCAGTGAAGAGTTATGGTTGCCCGAACCCAGGCAATGCCTAAGACAGTCAACGATGCCAAACAGGGCCATACAGCAGGAGACATGGACTCTAGGCACCGCATGATACTGGAGATGCAATGCCACAGTCAGACAAAGCGCTAGGTGCATGCAGACAGCAACTGAGCGCATCGCGAGAGGGAGGAGGCTCCAGCGACTGGTGAGTGGGGCCTCAGCGTGTGTCAGCTCCACCGAGCGACACTCGAGCGGCGTCAAGTCCCACAGTCAGTCATCTGCACGCCGATGTACACAAGCTGGGAGGACACAACGGAGAACAATGAGAGATGCACAAAAACCAACAACGATAAGCCTCATCCACCCCTCTGCTAGAACGATAAGCCTCACTCGCCTCTCCGCCAAAACAATAAGCCTAATCCGCCCCTGTCCGGCAAAAAAAGGCCTAATCCGCCCCCTCCCCCCCCGCTTTCACCATGCTCAAACATCGACGCATGTCGTTGCTTAAGCATGGTGAAATCGGGTATGCCGTCCATCGCGACCGTCGCGATAGCATTGAGGGGTGGGGGGGGGGGATTGCCGGCCGACATCCGTCGGTCGGCACTTCGTCAACCCCAACCCCCCCCCGCCTTTTTCAGCGCTCTAGTCCACCCACCCGCCAGTCGATCGAGGCCCTCGCGATTGAGGGCCGCGGTGGAACTGGCGGCTGGTGGGCTGACGAAAAGCGATGGGGAGTGGGGGGGGGGTGTGGACTTCGGCAGGGATTGCGGAGGGTTACCAAGTATCCCTATTGTTTCCGGTTACTCTCTCCACCTTTTCCACCTCTGGGAGCTCGACTAACATGCGAGACTCACCCATTCGGTGACGGAGGTGCAAACTAAAAACATCCAAAGCAAGTAAACACATCCTAACATGCAAGGGCGCATCCCACTTGGCAGATGTGGAAAGCGAAACTAGCAACGACACTACATTTGTAGTTTTTTTTTAACGTCGAGAGTCATACTGATGGCCCCGACAGGGGCCGACAACAAGCAACGTGGAGGGTCCTCCTCTATCCACCTTGATGTGGATCGAGCATGACCGCCAATCAGGAGTACAGTCAATCTCGATCCTTCACTCTATCCAATGCGACAAGGGATTTGTTGAGCTCTGAGTGAAAAAGGTTCTCAGGACAAAATGAAAACGGTCTCCACCTGTACAAGAATCAATTTAACCCCGGGGACTGCATTCAAGAAAAACATTGCTACATACATAATTGCACATGAGTTGTGGTTAACAAATATCAAAAACTAAGTTTTTCATCATGTTTTTCCATTTAGAAGGGCTTTAACCTTCTTTCTTTTCCTTTTTTCAAAAAAAGGTACAACCGCAACTCTTCTCATTTCTTCTTCCATCTAGCTTATTAGATTACAAAGTTGAAAATGCAGCAAAATAAAGGTTTTATTTAAGTAAAACGTATTCCCTATCCTTTTCATTTATCTCTTTCAATTATCTATGCTTGTTTTACTATGTGCTTCGTAACCCATGCACGTCTTACGTGCAGCCTTGCACCCTTGTTTATTTCATGCTGAACAAGGGTGATCCGGTGTTATTGTTACACATTTCACAACTTTTGCACTTGATTTCGCACAAGCACGCATCATGCATGTACGCGAGTCTGACGTTTCCGTTTCACGATGACAATTACAGTACTTTGGTCCTGAATACTGTTCTTTTCAGCGTACTTTTTGTTTTCTTTAACTGCGGGTATGTTTTTCATTCCAAAAGTATTTCATGTACATCAAGTTTCCTTCATTGCATAGACCGAATGCCTACATGGCCGTGTAAACAGCAACCGCATTATCTTCGTCAAACCGAAATACCCCCTGTGCGAACCTCGGCCATGAGCTGACAGGGTTCATGCACTAGCATCCATATATGTTGCCGATCCCAAGAGCTCCCTGACAAGCTCAGCTAGCGGTCAGCGGGCCAATTACTGTGCGCCAATGAAGGTGACGCCAATCGTTCTTGCTGCACGTTTCGCGACACCCCATGAAGAGATGCTGTTGACATGTCGCTGTGACATCCTTGCAACCCCCGGTCGCCATGGGCATGCTAGAGGGTACCAGAAGGCATGGTGTAACGTTCGTTGCCACCGGACGACACTGATATGCACTAAATGAGCAGACTATATGCTTGAAGGAACGTATCGGTAGACAGTGCCCTCATCCTATGTGTCAACCTTGAGAAGATGCAAGGAAGCTTCCTAGCAACACTCTCGTTGACTAGGCGTCAGTGCCTTATTAAAGGGTGACGACAGTCACAAGTCGTGCACGCAACGGCAAGAGTTTGGCTAAGGGACACAAGGCAAAGTGTGTGAATGTTTCAATAGCAGTTGCAGAGAGAAATGACAAATGACAGGTTCATGGCATAAATACCTGCCGCGGTGCACAGCGGGTGTCGTACGCGGCGGTCCAAGAGCTGTCCTAAAACCGGCCCAAAACCATTGTTTTGGCCACAACTCTACGTATACATGTCAAAATGCTACGCCGTCTAAACCTAGACGTGCAGGATCACAAGACGGACGCTACGACTGGTCACATGCATGCATCCATCATCAGACGGTGGACACGCAATGCAGAAACATGCAAATCGGGCTCATGGCCAGTCCGCCGAAAAAACTCCTACAAGTTGTAGAAAAAATAGCAGAAAGTCCCGGCAGTGTCCGGGGCTCTGGAACGGTAGTCGGCCAGCTCCAAGCTGGTAGTCCGCCGCCATTCTTCGCACTAGTTTCACCAGGGCCCGCCTCATGGATCTACACAAGTATGGACACGACCGAGTGGTCACAGTAGACTATACATGAACGTCACAAATCACAACACTACCCCATGACCCAATGGTACGCATGTCCATACACGTGCAGCACTGGGATAAGTACAATAGTGTGTGTAAAACAGATGGGACACGGACACACATCCCACGCTCAACCACGCTCAGGCATGGGATGAAGCCCAACATAACGAATGGCCACCAGGAACTTTCCGTGAGCTAGTCCCTTCGTCAAGAAATTAGCACGCTGCATGTCAGTGCCAACCCACATGACGGAGATCACGTGTCGCTCCACGAGATCACGCATAAAGTGATGCTCAACCGCAATGTGCTTTGTGCGAGCGTGAAAGACACCGGAGTTCTCCGCAATGGCGAGAGCACTCTGGTTGTCGCAACGAAACACAATGGCGGGTACTGACTGACCAAGCTCAAGAAACAGGCCCTACAGCCATACCGCCTCAGCAGCCCCTGCGCCGAAAGCAACGTACTTTGCCTTCGACGAGCTACGTGCAGTGCACCCCTGCTTCTTCCTACGCCAAGACAAAGCGGTGCCGTAGAGCAGGAACACGAAGCCAATACGGCTGCGTCCATCTTGGCTCCAGGCCCAGTCGTTGTCAGTGTAGCCGTCAAGGACCATCAAACACTGCCAACGAAAGCAGAGTCCAAGGAACGGCGTGGAGACCACGTACCGCACCACTCGCACAACCGCGTGAAGGGCTCTGGCATGTGGAGCCTGCGAGGATTGAGCGAGGAGGTTGACAACGAAAGCGATGTCAGGACATGTGGTAGTGGCCAGGTACATCAGAGATCCGATGAGACGGAGGTACAAGGTCACGTCCATAGTCCACCCCAGCTGTGTGGGATCATCCACCTTCAAGGCATCCTGCCCATCAGGTGTGAGACGTGTGGAAGCGGTGGGCACTACACCAAGGAGGTCGCCGAAACGCTCCCCTACGACTTGTGCGTATCTGGCCTGATGCAGCAACAGTGTCCGGCGCATGCGATCTCGCACGATCTCCATACCAAGAAACATCGATGCAGGACCGAGGTCCTTCATCCTGTAGGCAGTGTGAAGGATAGCCTTGGCCTCCTTCACGGCCCCCAGGGACGGAGACGCGATCAGAAGGTCATCGACATAGACCAGGATGGCGGTGAACCACTTGGGTGTTGGTAGGATGAAGAGAGAGGGATCTGCCTCACTCTGTACATATCCCACATGAGTCAAAGTGCCAGTGATCTCCCGGTTCCAACACCGCGGAGACTTCTTGAGGCCATACAAAGAATTGCACAAGCGCCAGACCTTGTCACTGTCCTCAAAGCCTGGTGGCTGAGCCACGTAAATCTCCTCATCCACAGAGCCATGGAGGAACGCATTGTTCACGTCCATCTGGTGCAGTTCCCAGCCATGCAGAGCCCCTACACCAATAGAGCTCGAGCTGAGGTCATGCGGTCGACAGGGAAAAAAGTGTCAGTGTAATCGATGCCCTCAATCTGAGAGTACCCCTTGACGACCAAGCGGGCCTTATAGCGTTCCAGTGAGCCATCCGGCTTCACTTTCTTACGAAAGACCCACTTGACCTGAATAGCCGTCCTCCCGAGCGGAAGGTCCACAAACTCGTAAACTCTATGCTCTTGGATAGCACAAAGCTCATCCTCGCGGGCAACGCGCCAAGCATCAGCATCATGTGATGAGAGAGGTTCCCTCAGGGTGCCCGGGTCGGGTGCCATAGAGGGAGAGCTTTGCGTGGCAAGGGCACACACCTCAGTGCTAGGCCTAACGACCACAAGATCAGCTGATGCATCACAAGTGATATGGAGCTCGCGAGTGACGAGATCGTGCCCTACAGGACACGCTGGATGTATCTCTGTGAGGTGAGTGCAGACACTCAGGCCTAGGGCCTTTGTGCCGGAGTCACCACTCGCAATGCTACGCGAGGGGCACCTGGGTGTGGAGCCATACACTCGATGAGCTCTCGAATCCAGTGGTCGAAGACGGCCACCGGGCTCACGGGAGTAACCGGAGCTTAAGGGGCGCACCTCAGGCTCAGGGACAGGCACGACCACAGCTGGTGGGGATTAAGGCAAGTCAGGTGATGCCATGCAAGGAGATGTGTGTGTGGGGGACACGGGACTGGGTGTGACAGTAAGAGCAGGCAAGACTGGATCTGGCACAGAGGTAAGAGTGCCAGCAGGAGCAGATATGGGAGTAGGCGAGACTGGACCAGACATAGAAACAGGAGTGCCAACAGACGCAGGTACTGGCGTAGAAGTAGGCGCAATAAGAGAACTAGGGGTACCTGTGGGACGTGAAATAGGCTATGCGGGCAAGGTCTCTGGACCGACGGCGATGATCGCCGTGTCATCAACGGCCGGAGACCGAGAGGTGAAGGGGGCTCAAACAGACACATCAGCCTGGTGAGAGGTGCTCGCTGGCATCGAAGTCTCCCCCATCCGCTGAGAACCCTCACAGGTAGGAACATGTCTGGCGGAGAGTGTCGTGATCGAAGTCAGATCACGGTAGGTGAGAGACTTGAAAAGGAGCGTGTCGCGTGACTCAATGTCGCGACGACGAGTAGGGTCTCAGAAGCGCTAGGCCTTCGACCACGGGGAAATGCCTGCAAAGGCACACAAGCGACCCTGAGGTGAGACCTTGGATCCCTGCTGGTCCTCGGTCGATCACACGGAGGCCAGGGATCCCTAGACGCGAGCAAGACAAAGGTCGGCACGGTCTCCAAACCAGAGCTCATACGGTGTGATATGGTCCGGAAGCGGACCGTGCGGGAGGGGGTTCCAGACCCTAGTCATGTAGGCGAAACCCTCAAAGACGAAGGACTCGGGGAGACCGCACTCAGACCGCATAGCGCGAACCGCATCCTCTATGGTGCGGTTCCAGCGCTTGGAAACACCGTTCTGTTGTGGGGTAGCAGGAGCGGAGACCTGGTGATAACTCATGGGCTCGGCAAAGAAGTCGTCCATCTTGCCAAGGAACTCACCGCCACGATCTGAGCAAAAGTTATGTAGCGTGTGACGTGATTGACGTTCAGCCATCACTAGCGAGAGTCAAACCGCAAGGGCGGCGCCGCTCTTTTGATGCAGGCTGGAGACCCACCGCATGTGGGTAAATTTGTCAGTCAGAGTCAAAACATACCGGCATCGATCAGATAGGGACTCGACCGAAAGAGGACCAAGAAGGTCTCAGTGAACTAGCTTGAGAGGCCGAAACGCTCGGGAACGAGAGTCAGGGAAGGTGCATCAGCGCATCTTCCTCTGAGTGCAAAAGAGACAATCGGTCTTGGGTGGCTTCTAGAGAGAAGGCACGTCAAGACCGAGAGCTGGCTGTGTCCGAATGAGCTTTGACACAGTATCAGAGCCCACGTGACACAGACGGCGATAAATCAACCGCTGGTGTTCCGGAGACAGAACACCAGTGACAAAGACCCGACCAGAGGAGGAAGAAGAGCAAGGGGAGGAGGTCCGAGAGACGCGATACAGATCATTTACGACTGAGGCACGAAGGACAATGCTGCGAATGTCAGTAGCAATCACATTCGCTGAGTCTGCGGTATGCTCCACAGAGAGACCCATCAGTGTGCAGGTACGCACAGAAAGCAAGCTGAGCTCAAGATCAGGCACAAACAACACTTCGAAAAGGTACAAGGGGCCAGTCGAACCGTCAAAACATACAACCCCAACACCATGGAGTGGGAAGGACTGATCAGAGCCTGTACGAATAGAACGGACAGTCGTGACAGGACCAAGAGCAACAAAATCACAACGACGACACGTCATGTGATGAGTGGTTCCAAAATTGATGATCCAAGTGCCACCGGAGTCACAACCGGTGGACGTCACTGTACAACGGGCAATGGAATACTCGGCATCAGAGGGACGCTGAGCCGTCAGTGGAGAGGAACGATGCAGGGAACAAAGATGGGACTCATGAACCCAATTGGTGCAGTCAGGCCCATCATCATCACATGCTGACTGTGCTCCCCCACACGCGTCATCACGACCCACAGGAACGGACGGACAAACAGTCTGTGGACCACCCGATGATGACAACACACTCAAACCTCCCTGAAAGTGCAGCACCAGAAGGTGTCAGAGCTCAGCGATGGTGCAGTCGCGTGGGTCCAAATCACTGCTACTCGCCGGTGAGGAAGCGGGAACAGCTGTAGTCGTGGCCACCACGTGTCCGGAGCGACACGTGATCTCCGTCATATGGGTCGGCACTGACATGGAGCGTGATATCTTCTTGACGAAGGCACTGGCACGCGGGACGTTTTTGGTGGCCATTTGTTCCGTAGGGCTTCGTCCCTTGCCTGAGACTGGTTGAGTACGCGGTGTGTCGGTGTCTATGTCACGACTGTTCTTATACTCGATGTTGCACTCGTCTCAGTGCTGCACGTGTATGAACATGCGTACCATCGGGTCATGGGGGAGTGTTGTGATTTGTGACGTTCTTGTCAACATGTACAGTTTACTATGACCACTCGGCCGTGTCCATGCTTGTGCGAAGCCCTCATGCGGACCGAGGTGGCACCGGGGCGTCGTATGGTGGTGGACTAACTGCTCGGAGCTGATCAACGGTCGTCCCAGAGTCCTGGATGTTGTTTGGGACCTTCTGTAGTTTTTCTACAGCTCGTAGGATTTCATCGGTGGATAGGCTGTGGGCCCGATTTTCATGTCTTTGCATTGTGTGTCCACCATTTGTTGCCGGATGCATGCATGTGACCAGTCGTAGTGTCAAGGTTGAGATTTTGCACATGTAGGTTCAGACGGCGTAGCGTTCTGACTTGTCTATGCTGAGTTACGGCCAAAACATTGGTTTTGGGCCGGTTTTAGGACAGACCTTGCACTGCCGCATGCGACACCCATCGTGCGCCGCTGCAGGTACTTATGCCATGGACCTGTCATTTGTCATTTCTCTCTACAAATGCTATTGAAGCATTTTGACACTTTTCCTTGTGTCCCCTAGCCAAACCCTTGCTGTTGTGTGCACGACTTGTGACTGTCGTCACCGTCTGACCAGGCACTGACGCCTAGTCAGCGGTAATATCGCTAAGAAGCTTTCACGCATTTTCTCATCAACAACATTTTTGTACATCTATTGTTGTGAAAATTCTTTTCTATCATGCTATGTTGTTCTTTCATGAACAGGAGACTCTGACAACAAACCATGTCACAACTAGAAGAAGCTGAAGTAGATGCCAAAGGAGCCAAAGGAGGGCATGTTTTTGGACGACATAGATGCCGCTCCAGCGTTTTTGGAGGATTATGCGATTGACAACCGCTTTGGTCTCAAGTGGGTGCGCAATGAGCCTGCAAGATTCCACGTAACGTGCGCTGGGGCAAAAAACAAGGGGTGTACCTGGCTCCTCCGAGCCCATGTTACGAGAAATTTGGACACGTGACCGTGTCCCACTACACAGAGGGACACAAGTGTGTCCCGAGCATTGGCCGCGGCAATCCGGCAAGGAAGAAGGGGTAGGTAGCCTGCAATGTTAAGGAGGCCTTGCAGCGTGACTCAACAGCATCTACCGCCACCTTGCGGCAGGTACATGAACGGACTGGCGTGAACGTGTCAAACAACACGCTCTACCGCGCCAAGAAACACGCCAAAGAAAACTTGATGGGCAAGAAGACCAACACTTGGAGTCTCTTTCCATCATAAATCGATAAGGTGTGTAGCCAAATTTGATTTCAAGCCGAAGAATTTTGGTTGTGAAGTTTCATTTATGTCTATTCACATCTGTATACCCACATGCTACGTGCAGCTCAAACACGCGGACCCAGGTACACACGCTGTGGCGTACAAAGACAAGAACGGTTCCTTCTTTTGGGATTTTGTCCCTCCAGGTACAGCCAGGATCGGCTTTCAGCACAATCACGGAATTTTGACCATGGATGCAACGTTTCTCAAAAACGGACACAAGCAGGTTCTCTTGCTTGCCCAGTTTTTTTATGCCAACGACCATGAATTCCCCATGGCGTGGGCACTGGCGCCGACAGAAGATGAGAGGGGGTGGAATTTTTTTGTGCTCAGCTAGCACTCACATGTCCCGCTACAGCACAATCTGGCACTTACATCATCACAAACAGAGAGAAGGGGTTGGAGAAAGTGCCATAGAAGTACCTCACTGGTGCTACACACACCTAATGCGCTTGACACTTACGCAAGAACGTGCGAACGTCCTATGGGGAAAATGCTGCACACTTGGTGTGGAAGTGTACGCATGTTCTCAATGTCGAGTAATGGGAGAAGGCAACCATAAATGTCCGCCAAGTGAGTGCCTCTGCATATGCATACCTTTTTGGGAGGCAGGGGGAGGATGGAAGTGTGGTGGGGGGGTGCCTCTGGAGAAGTAGAAACGCCTCCACTACCCTTCGGATAGAGGAGGCCATACCACTTTGAACGTAGCAAAGAGCTAGAACGTGCGCATCGTAGCAAACCGCAAGCTCTATCCGTACAAATGTTTTGTCAGCATCTACCCCTTTGTGCAGTGCATGTTCTGTGTTCGGTGTGTCCATGCAGAAGGTGCGAAGACCGCGTTGGCACTTGCCCAAGCCGACCAAATTCTATAATGCCTTACAGTGGCACGTGAGTACATCATGACGGAGGAGGGCCCCAACACAGCAACTGTGGAGGGCCCAACAAACAATCCGCGGCAGGTTGATTTGCTCAAGAAGGCGTGCAGCTGCGCCAAGTGGAAGGACTTTGGACTGCCTTGTCAGCATGCATGCGCTATTTTGCTCACCAAGCGCATCAACGCAGAGAACTTGGCTGACCCTGGACTCACCCGGATGGCGTTCCGTCGGGCATACAACAACTCCATCTCGTCACCAGTTGTGAAGGATAGAGGTCTGGAGGTGGCTGCGGCGCAGGCTGTAGCCGCCTTGGAGGCACATGCAAATGCCTCCTTGTCTTTGGATGCTCCACTTGCAGAGTATGCAAGTGGTTACGTGGATTACAACCCCAAGGCTCCCCCTCGGGATGATCAAGATGATGAGGATGATGGTGTTGAAAGTGATGACTCTGGTGCATACTCCCCTCTTGTTGGTGATGATGGTGAGACAGTGACGGTGGATGAGTACACCCATCAGTTGGATGAAGAGGAGAAGGAGTGGCAGTAGACGTACGAGGAAGAGTCAGTGGAGGTAGAGTGAGGTGAGTCTGTGTTTCATATGTGTGCATGCATTCCGTTCGGGAAGTTACGTGCAGCATACCTCCTTTGCTTTCCATCACTAACCGTTGTTTTTGTTCATGTGTAGGATGAACTATGCGAGACGCTGGAGTTTGAATAGACCATTTAGACAGGCGGCTTACAGTTCAGCAGGAGGGGGGGGGTTGGGTTAGACAGAAGGTTAGGATTAGGCTGACTCACAATAGTTCATTGCAAGTGGGGAGGGGGTGGCAGTGGTGCACATGTGTCAAGA
>SZWC01011537.1:24213-41504 GCA_023375785.1 Penium margaritaceum | reverse complement strand
CGACTGTCTTTTTTGCGCTCAGGGTAAGATGCACCGGTGCACTTACCCTGATTCGCGTTCCCGAGCGCTGAGGCCCCTCGAGTTGGTCCACTCGGACCTGCTCGGTCCTCTCCCGGTCGAGTCGCTGTCCGAGAGGGGCCGGTATGTTCTGACGCTGACTGATGACTTCACCCGGATGCGGTGGGTCTACAGTCTGCGTCAGAAGAGCGACGCCGCCCTTGCGGTTCGGCTCTGGCTCGTGATGGCTGAGCGTCAGTCTCGCCACACGCTACATACCTTTCGCTCGGATCGCGGCGGCGAGTTCCTCGGCGAGATGGACTCTTTCTTTGCTGAGCACGGCATTTTTCACCAGGTCTCTGCTCCTGCTACCCCACAGCAGAACGGTGTATCTGAGCGCTGGAACCGCACCATGGAGGATGCGGTCCGCGCCATGCGGTCTGAGTGCGGTCTCCCGGAGTCCTTCGCATTCGAGGGCTTCGCCTACATGACTTGGGTCTGGAACCGCCTCCCGCATGGTCCGCTTCCGGATCATGTTACACCGTACGAGCTCTGGTTTGGCCACCGTGCCGATCTTCGTCTCGCACGCGTCTGGGGATCCCTGGCCTCCGTATGGTACACCGAGGACCAGCAGGGGTCCAAGGTCTCCCCTCGGGGTCGCTTGTGTGCCTTCATCGGCATCTCCCTGCGGTCGAAGGCCTGGCGTTTTTGGGACCCCACTCGTCGTCGTGTCATTGAGTCCCGTGACGCGCTGTTTTTTGAGTCACTCACATACCGTGATCTGACTTCGATCACAGCGCTCTCTACAGCTCATGTCCCTTCCTGTGAGGGTCCTCGGCGGATGGGGGAGAGCTCTTCGCCAGCGACCATTCCTCGCCAGGCTGATGTGGCCGCTCGAGTCCCCTCTCGATCTCCAGCACTTGATGATCCGGCTATCATTGCCGTTGGTCCAGAGATCCCGCCTGTCCAGCCAGCTTCGCACCCCACTGGTACCACTGCTCCCACGCCTCCTCCTGCATCACCCTCTGTGTCCACTGGCACCCCTGTTCCGACGTCTCACCCAGCCTAGCCCACTCCTGTCTCTACGTCGGCTGACACTCCTGTCTCAGTGTCCGGGCCAGCCTTGTCCGCTGTCATCCCCAGCTCAGTGTCCCCCACACACGCATCTCCGCGCACGGCTTCTCCGACTGCCTGGTCTCAGCCCTCACCAGCTGTGGTCGTACCTGTCCCTGTGGTCGTACCAGTTCCTGAGCCTGAGGTGCGCCCCTCGACCTCCGGTTACTCCCGTGAGCCCGGTGGTCGCCTTCGCCCACTGGATTCTGGAGCTCAGCGAGCTTCGAGTTCCAGACCCAGACGTTCCTCTCGTAGCATCACGAGCGGTGACCCAGGCACAAAGGCCTTAGGCCTGAGTGTCCGCACTGAGCTTTCAGAGGTACACCCAGCGTGCCCCATAGGGCACGACCTGGTCACTCGCGAGTTCCATATCGCCTGTGACGCAGCTGCTGATCTTGTGGCCATCAGGCCAGACACTGAGGCGTGTGCACTTGCCACGCAGAGTTCCCCCTCTATGGCGCCGGACCCGGGCACATTGAGGGAGGCTTTCTCATCGCAGGATGCTGATGCCTGGCGAGCTACTTGCGAGGATGAGCTTCGCGCTATCCAAGAGCACGGAGTCTACGAGCTGGTCGACCTTCCCCCTGGGAGGAAGGCGATTCAGGTCAAGTGGGTCTTTCGCAAGAAAGTGAAGCCGGATGGCTCACTGGAACGCTACAAGGCCCGCTTGGTTGTCAAGGGGTTCTCTCAGATTGGAGGAGTTGATTACACTGACACCTTTGCCCCTGTCGGCCGCATGACCTCAGCGCGAGCTCTGCTCGGTGTAGTAGCTCAACATGACTAGGAACTACACCAGATGGATGTGAACAACGCGTTCCTCCATGGCTCTTTGGATGAGGAGATCTACGTGGCTCAGCCACCAGGCTTTCGGGACGGTGACAAGGTCTGGCGCTTGCGCAAGTCCTTGTACGGCCTCAAGCAGTCTCCACGGTGTTGGAACCGGGAGATCATTGGCACCTTGACTCGCGCAGGATACGTACAGAGCGAGGCAGACCCCTCACTCTTCATCCTACCGACACCCGAGCGGTTTACCGCTATCCTGGTCTATGTTGATGACCTTTTGATCTTGTCTCCATCGCTGGAGGCCGTGAAGGAGGCCAAGGCTGTCCTGCAGACCGCCTACAGGATGAAGGACCTCGGTCCTGTATCGGTGTTTCTTGGTGTGGAGATTGTGCGAGATCGCAGACATCGGACACTGTTGCTGCATCAGGCCTGATACGGATGAGTCGTGGGGGAGCGCTTTAGCAATCTCCTTGGTGCAGTGCCCACTGCTTCCACACCACTCACACCTGATGGGCAGGATGCCCCGAAGGTGGATGACCCTACACAGCTGGGGGAGACAGTGGACGTGACCTTGTACCTCCGTCTTATCGGATCTCTGATGTACCTGGCCACTACCACGCGTCTCGACATTGCGTTCACCGTGAACCTCCTCACTCAGTTCTCGCAGGCTCCATGTGCGAGAGCTCTTCACGCGGCTGTGCGAGTGGTACGGTACGTGGTCTCCACGCTGTATCTCGGACTCGGCTTTCGTCGGTAGTGTTCAGTGGTCCTCGACGGCTACACTGACAGCGACTGGGCTTGGAGTCCTGACGGGCGCAGTCGCAATGGCTACGTGTTTCTGCTCGGTGGTACCGCTTTGTCTTGGCAAAGCGGGAAGCAGGGCTGCATCGCACGTAGCTCGTCGGAGGCAGAGTATGTGGCTTTGGGGGCAGGGGCTGCTGAGGCAGTTTGGCTGCAACGCTTGTTTCTTGAGCTTGGGCAGTCAGTACCCGCCATTGTGCTGCGTTGCGACAACCAGAGTGCTCTCGCCATTGCAGAGAACTCTGCTGTTTTTCATGCTCACACAAAGCACATTGCGGTTGAGCATCACTTCGTTCGTCATCTGGTGGAGCGACGCGTGATCTCCATCATGTGGGTTGGCACTGACTTGCAGCGAGCTGATTTCTTGACGAAGGTACTTGCCCGCGGAAAATTCCTGGTGACCATTCGTTCTGTTGGGCTTCGCCCCGTGCGTGACAGTGGTTGAGTGTGGGATGTACGTTGTCATCTCATCTGTCTGTGTCACTCACTATGTGGTTGTACCACTGCTGCACGCGTATGGACATGCGTACCATCGGGTCATGGGGGAGTGTTGTGCTTTGTGCCGTTCCTGTACAGTTTACTATGACCACTCGGCCGTGTCCATACTCGTGCAGATCCCTGAGGCAGGCGGCCCTGGTGACACCGGCGCGACGACAGGCGGCAGACTACCCGTCGGGAGCTGACCGACCACTGTTCCAGAGCCCCATATGTCACCGGGACTCCTTGCTGTGCCTTCTACGTCTTGCAGGTGCCTTTCGGCGGACTGGGCATGAGGCCCATTTGCATGTTTTTGCATTGTATACTCGCTGTCAGTCAATGGATGCATGCATGTGACCAGTCGTTGCGTGCGTCGTTTGATTTTGCACGTCTAGGTTCAGACGGCGTAGGATTCTGACATGTGTGCGCAGAGTTACGGCCAAAACAGTGGTTTTGGGCCGGTTTTAGGACAGCTCTTGGACTGCCGCGTGAGACACCCGCCGTGCGCCGCGGCAGGTATTTATACCTTGGACCTGTCAGTTGTCATTCTCTCTCTTCATATGCTATATTGAAGCATTCTGACACTTTGACCTGTGTCTCCTAGCAAAACCCTTGCCGTTGTGTGTACGACCTGTGCCTATCGTCACCGTCTGAATAGGCACTGACGCCCGGTCAGCGGCTGTGTTGCTAGGAAGCTTCTACGCACTTTCTCACTGGTGACACCGGCGCGACAACGGCGGACTACCCACTTGGAGTTGACCGACCATTGTTCCAGAGCCCCAGATGCCACCGGGACTCATTGCTGTGCCTTCTACGTCTTGCAGGCGCCTTTCGGCGGACTGGTCATGAGGCCTATTTGCATGTTTTTGCATTGTATGCTCACTGACAGTCGATGGATGCATGCATGTGACCAGTCGCTCCGTCCCTCTTTTGATTCTGCATGTCTAGGTTCAGACGGCGTAGGATTCTGACATGGATGCGCAGAGTTACGGCCAAAACAGTGGTTTTGGGCCGGTTTTAGGACAGCTCTTGGACTGCCGCGTGCAACACCCGCCGTGCGCCGTGGCAAGTATTTATGCCCTGGACCTGTCAGTTCTCATTTCTCTCTGCATATGCTATATTGAAGCATTCTGACACTGTGTCTTGTGTCACCTAGCCAAACCCTTGCCGTTGTGTGTACGACCTATGACTGTCGTCACCGTCTGACCAGGCACTGACGCCCGGTCAGCTGCTGTGTTGCTAGGAAGCTTCTACGCACTTTCTCTTGGTGCAAGAGCAGTGAGACAATTCTCATTGAGCTGCGCAGCAGAGATGTAGCAGAGTAGGAGCAATGAGAGTCACCGCTGCAGCAGAGTTTCTGGGATCTGTTGGAGACGGCCGGTCGCCGTCAACGTACTCCACCCACCACATGAGATCGCAGCTGAAGAGGCAGCAGCCGCGGCGTGTACCGCCACGCAGAGGTGCGTGGAGCTGCCCTCCCTCAGCCGCAGCAGCAGAGGAGCAGCAGCACAGGCGGTGGCGGCAGCAACGCAGCAGCAGTGCTGCAGCAGCGGCCGCCGTAGCAGCGTGGCAGCAGCGGCGGCAGCAGCAGCGCAGCAGCAGCGTCGGCAGCAGCAGCGCAGCAGCGGCAGCGGCACAGCAGCAGCAGTGGCAGTCACGGCGGCAGCAGCAGCGTAGTAGTGGCAGCAGTAGTAGCGCGCGGCGGTGGCAGTTAGCAGCAGCGCGCAGCGGTGGCAGCCAGTAGCAGCTGCAGCGCGCAGCAGCAGCCGCCGCGCGCAGTAGTAGCAGCAGCTGCAGCAGCGCAGCCGCTGCTGCCACTGCTGCACACGCAGCTACGCAACTGCTGCTGCAGCTGACAGCACAGCTGCAGCAGCAGCTGGGCAGAAGCTACTGCGCAGCTTCCGCGGAGCTGCCGCGCGCCATCGCTAAGCGGCTCCACGTGCGACAGAACCGTGACAAAAGAAAAAAAAGGAGGGGACGAGCTGACGGCAGCATTTTTGATTGCTGACGTCATCAGGTCGTGCTGACGTCAGCAGCCACTTGCTGATGTCAGCATTACACTTAGCCAAATTTTCACCCGAAAAGTCAAAAGTTGCCAGAGTTTCAACTCCCCGAGAAACGCAAACGATTTTGAAATCCGGCAAACTTGACCTGTCGTCCCATAGTGAGCGGCGACATGAGTTCGCCCGACGACAAGGACAAGGGACCAAGTGATCCCTCCTCCTCTTCTTCAGGGGTATAGAGCCCTCGCTCGCAGGCCATTGCGGACCTGCGCAGCCAGCAGGAGGAGATGCGTCGTCTGCAGCGAGAGCAGACTGACGCGATCCGCACGTTGACTGAGCTCCTGCGCGCAAAGTCCACGGCTCCTTCGCGGATTTCTGAGGGAGCTGCCGGCGTTGTGGCCTCCACCCAGCACTCGGCCCAGGTGCCCGTGACAGGTGCTCCGCCTGCTTCACCTCCTGGTGTGGCTTCTCCACCACCTGCGGACCTCCTTGATAACGAGCCATTCATGCCAGGCTTCGAGGATGACTCCCAGGAGCGGGAGATTCGTCTCCTACAGGTTCGCATCCGTCAGCTGCAGACGGGTATCCGACCTCCACCCGTGTCCCCGATACGAACGTCACCTGACTTCCCCGGTGATCACCCCCTTCCAGGAGTTTTCCCCGTCTCTCGTCCTCCTCTGCCTGCGGTTGCTCTCCCCATGGAGCGGCAGCCAAAGGACTTTGAGGCACCACCTCCACGCTACATCAGCGAGGATGGATTTGACTGCTGGGAGATCTTGTTTGAGGTGTGGGCCACTTCCAAGGGAGTGTGGCCTTACTACCACAGCCCGTACCAGTCTACAGATCCAGCACAGGTGCTGACAGCAGCCCGGGCCATGCGAGGGCTTCTCTACGCCATGCCACGCGAGACTGTTGTCGACTTCCGACCCCTTCCTCGGCGAGGCTGGCACAGGCACCGGAGCTGATCCTCGTGGAGACTGGGATCTGGCGTTGTCCCTACTGGCCGCAGAGACGCACGCTACGCGTGCATCATACATTCGTGCTTTCCACTCGCTCCGTCAAGGACCAGCGGAGCCTGCGGCAGATTACTGGCGACGCGCCATGCGTATTTACACGTGTCTGGGGACCTCAGGGGACACACAGCTGTGGGCACTTCGGAGGATCATGCTCGGAGTTCGCCTGGAGTACATCGACATCTTCACACGGTACAGCGACGCTGCTCTCGAGCCTTTCTCAGCCACCCTGCAGCTGCTCCCTTGGGCCCATAAGCTTTTCCTCCAGGTGACGTCGGCCCGCGAGGCAGCAGTAGCACATCAGGAGACTTCCCTCGCTGCAGCAGTCCTCGCCTCACCACCATCTTCCCTCCTGCAGTCACCCTCATCTACCTCCATCACGACCTCATCTTCCTCCTCCTCTTTGACCCCGTCTATACCCACGCAGATGCAGGGCGTTGCAGCAGCTGCCTAGGGGAAGAAGAACAATAGGAAGCGTGGTTCGGGTCAGCAGCAGTCGTCATCCAGTGGTAGCGATGGCCGTTCCGTGCACTGCGACAATTGTGGAGGTGCCCATCGCTACACCGAGTGCCAGCAGCTGCTTGACTGGGAGCGCATCACTCGCGGACTTCAGGCTACCCACGCTGCCCGCACCGCGTCCGGCGAGTCACCCGCACACTCGTCTGGACGCGCGGTGACCACGACTGCAGCTGTTCCTGCGTCCTCACCAGCGAGCAGTAGTGATCCAGACCCACGTGACCGCACCATCGCCGAGCTTCGTCATCTTTTGGCGCTTCACTTTCAGGGAGGTGCGAGTGTGTTGTCATCGTCGAGTGGGTCACAGACTGCTTGTTCGTCCGTCCTCGTGACTCGTGATGACACGTGTGGGGGAGCACAGTCCGCATGTGATGATGTTGGGCCTGGCTGCACTGACTGGATTCATGAGTCTCACCTTCGTGATGTACATCGTTCCTTCCCATTGACGACTCAGCGTCCCGCTGATGCCGAGTGTTCCATTGCTCGTTGTACAGTGACGTCCACCAGTCGTGACTCCGGTGGCACTTGGATCATCGATTCCGGTGCCACCCACCACATGACGTATCGTCGTAGTGACTTTGTGGTACTTGGTCCTGTCACGACTGTCCGTTCTGTTCGTACAGGCTCTAGTCAGTCCTTACCGGTCCACGGTGTTGGGGTTGTATGCTTTGATGGTCCGTCTGGCCCCCTGTATCTCTCTGACGTGCTGTTTGTGCCTGATCTTGAGCTCAGTCTGCTGTCTGTACGTGCCTGCACTCTGATGGGTCTCTCCCTTGAGCATACCGCTAATTGAGTGACGGTGACTGCTCTTGACACCCGTAGCATTGTCATGCGTGCTTCAGTCGTAGATGATTTGTACCGCATTGCTCGGCCATCTTCCACTTGCTCTCCCCCTTCCTTTGGTCGTGTTTTTGTCACTGGTGTTCTATCCCCAGAACACGAGAGCTTGCTTCACCGACGTATGTGTCATGTGGGCTCCGACACTGTGTCGAAGCTCATACGCACACAGCCCGCTCTTGGCCTTGACGTGGCTTCTTTCGAGAAGCCACCCAAGACCGACTGTCTTTTCTGCGCTCAGGGAAAGATGCACCGGTGCACTTATCCTGATTCGCATTTCCGAGCGCTCAGGCCACTCGAGTTCGTCCACTCGGACCTGCTTGGTCCTCTCCCGGTCGAGTCCCTGTCCGAGAGGGGACGGTATGTTCTGATGCTGATTGATGACTTCACCCGGATGCGGTGGGTCCACAGTCTGCGTCAGAAGAGCGATGCCGTCCTTGCGGTTCGGCATTGGCTCGTGATGGCTGAGCGTCAGTCTCGCCACACGCTACATACCTTTCGCTCGGATCGCAACGGCGAATTCCTCGGTGAGATGGACTCCTTCTTTGCTGAGCACGGATTTTTTCACCAGGTCTCCGCTCCTGATACCCCACAGCAGAACGGTGTCTTTGAGCGCTGAAACCGCACCATGGAGGATGCGGTCCGCGCCATGCGGTCTGAGTGCGGTCTCCCGGAGTCCTTCGCCTTTGAGGGCTTTGCCTACATGACATGGGTCTCGAACCGCCTCCCGCATGGTCTGCTTCCGGATCATGTCACACCGTACGAGCTGTGGTTTGGCCACCGTGTTGATCTTCGTCTCGCACGCGTCTGGGGTTCCCTAGCCTCCGTGTGGTACACCGAGGACCAGCAGAGGTCCAAGGTCTCCCCTCGGGGTCGCTTGTGTGCCTTCATCGGCATCTCCCCGTGGTCGAAGGCCTGGCGCTTTTGGGACCCCACTCGCCGTCGTGTCATTGAGTCCCGTGACGCGCTGTTTTTTGAGTCTCTCACATACCGTGATCTGACTTCGATCACAGCTCTCTCCGCAGCTCATGTCCCCTCCTGTGAGGGTCCTCGGCGGATGGGGGAGACTTCTCAGCCAGAGACCATTTCTCGTCAAGCTGATGTGTCCGCTCGAGTCCCCTCTCGATCTCCAGCACTTGATGTTCCGGCTATCATTGCCGTTGGTCCAGAGATCCCGCCTGTTCAGCCGGTTACACACCCCACAGGTACCGATGCTCTCACGCCTCCTCCTGCATCACCACCTGTGTCCACTAGCACCCCTGCTCCGGTGTCTGACCCAGCCCAGCCCACTCCTGTCCCTATGTCGGCTGACACTCCTGTCTCAGTGTTCGGGCCAGCCTTGCCTGCTGTCACTCCCAGGTCCATGTCCCCCACACACGCTTCTCCTCGCACGGCATCTCCGGCTGCCTCGTCTCAGCCCTCACCAGCTGTGATCGTACGTGTCCCTGTAGTCGTACCTGCTCCTGAGCCTGAGGTGCGCCCCTCGACCTCCGGTTACTCCCGTGAGCCCGGTGGTCGCCTTCGACCACTGGATTCCGGAGCTCAGCGAGCGTCGGGTCCCGGACCCAGGCGTTCCTCCAGCAGCATCGCGAGCGGTGATCCAGGCACAAAGGCCTTAGGCCTGAGTGTCCACACTGAGCTTTCAGAGGTACACCCAGCATGCCCTATAGGGCACGACCTGGTCACTCGCGAGTTCCATATCGCCTGTGACGCAGCAACTGATCTCGTGGCCGTCAGGCCTGACACTGAGGCGTGTGCACTTGCCACGCAGAGCTCTCCCTCTATGGCACGTGACCCGGGCACATTGAGGGAGGCTTTCTCATCGCAGGATGCTGATGCCTGGCGAGCTACTTGCGAGGATGAGCTTCGCACTATCCGAGAGCACAGAGTCTACGAGCTGGTCAACCTGCCCCCTGGGAGGAAGGAGATTCAGGGCAAGTGGGTCTTTCAAAAGAAAGTGAAGCCGGATGGCTCACTGGAACGCTACAAGGCCCGCTTGGTCGTCAACGGGTTCTCTTAGATTGAGGGAGTTCATTACACTGACACCTTTGCCCCTGTCGGCCGCATGACCTCAGCTCGAGCTGTGTTCAGTATAGTGGCTCAGCATGACTGGGAACTACACCAGATGGATGTGAACAACGTGTTCCTCCATGGCTCTTTGGATGAGGAGATCTACGTGGCTCAGCCACCAGGCTTTGAGGGCGGTGACAAGGTCTGGCGCTTGCGCAAGTCCTTGTACGGCCTCAAGCAGTCTCCACGGTGTTGGAACCGGGAGATCACTGGCACCTTGACTCGCGCGGGATACGTACAGAGCAAGGCAGACCCCTCACTCTTCCTCCTACCGACACCCGAGAGGTTCACCGCCATCCTGGACTATGTTGATGACCTTCTGATCGCGTCTCCATCCCTGGAGGCCGTGAAGGAGGCCAAGGCTGTCCTGAAGACCGCCTACAGGATGAAGGACCTCGGTCCTACATCGGTGTTTCTTGGTGTGGAGATTGTGCGAGATCGCAGACATCGGACACTGTTGCTGCATCAGGCCCGATACGCACGAGTCGTGGGGGAGCGCTTTAGTGATCTCCTTGGTGCAGTGCCCACTACTTCCACACCCCTTACACCTGATGGGCAGGATGCCTTGAAGGTGGATGATCCTACACGGCTGGGGAAGACAGTGGACGTGACCTTGTACCTCCGCCTTATCAGATCTCTGATGTACCTGGCCACTACCACTCGTCCCGACATCGCGTTTGCCGTCAACCTCCTCGCTCAGTTCTCGCAGGCTCCACGTGCGAGAGCTCTTCACGCGGCTGTGCGAGTGGTACGGT
This sequence comes from Penium margaritaceum, assembly GCA_023375785.1. Classification (NCBI taxonomy): domain Eukaryota; kingdom Viridiplantae; phylum Streptophyta; class Zygnematophyceae; order Desmidiales; family Peniaceae; genus Penium; species Penium margaritaceum. The sequence goes on along the minus strand of SZWC01011537.1, from coordinate 31,139 downwards.
ACGTTGTCTCCACGCCGTATCTCGGACTTTGCTTTCGTCGGCAGTGTTCGGTGGTCCTTGACGGCTACACTGAGAGCGACTGGGCTTGGAGCCCTGACGGGCGCAGTCGCACTGGCTACGTGTTTCTGCTCGGCGGTACCGCTTTGTCTTGGCGAAGCGGGAAGCAGGGCTGCATCGCACGTAGCTCGTCGGAGGCAGAGTATGTGGCTTTGGGGGCAGGGGCTGCTGAGGCAGTTTGGCTGCAGCGCTTGTTTCTTGAGCTTGGGCAGTGAGTACCCGCCATTGTTCTGCGTTGCGCCAACCAGAGTGCTCTCGCCATTGCGGAGAACTCTGGTGTTTTTCATGCTCGCACAAAGCACATTGCGGTTGAGCATCACTTCGTTCGTGATCTGGTGGAGTGACGCGTGATTTCCATCATGTGGATTGGCACTGACTTGCAGCGTGCTGATATCTTGACGAAGGCACTTGCCCGCGGAAAGTTCCTGGTGGCCATTCGTTCTGTTGGGCTTCGCCCCGTGCGTGACAGTGGTTGAGTGTGGGATGTACGTTGGCGTCTCATCTGTCTGTGTCATTCACTATGTGGCTGTACCAGTGCTGCACGCGTATGGACATGCGTACCATCAGGTCATGGGGGAGTGTTGTGCTTTGTGCCGTTCCTGTACAGTTTACTGTGACCACTCGGCCGTGTCCATACTCGTACAGATCCCTGAGGCAGGCAGCCCTGGTGACACCGGCGCGACGACGGTGGACTACCCGCTTGGAGCTGACCGAGGACTGTTCCAGAGCCCCAGATGCCACCGGGACTCGTTGATGTGCCTTCTACGTCTTGCAGGCGCCTTTCGGCGGACTGGCCATGAAGCCTATTTGCATGTTTTTGCATTGTATGCTCGCTGACAGTCAATGGATGCATGCATGTGACCAGTCGCTGCGTCCGTGTTTTGATTCTGCACGTCTAGGTTCAGACGGCATAGGATTATGACATGTGTGCGCAGAGTTACGGCCAAAACAATGGTTTTGGGCCGGTTTTAGGACAGCTCTTGGACTTCCGCGTGCGACACCCGCCGTGCGCCGCGGCAGGTATTTATGCCGTGGACCTGTCAGTTGTCATTTCTCTCTGCATATGCTATTTTGAAGCATTCTGACACTGTGTCTTGTGTCTCCTAGCCAAACCCTTGCCGTTGTGTGTACGACCTGTGACTGTCGTCACCGTCCGACCAGGCACTGACGCCCGTTCAGCGGTTGTGTTGCTAGGAAGCTTCTACGTACTTTCTCTGGCGGAACATCTCTGCCGGGGAAGTTTTCTTCGGCAGAGCTTGAATCAACTTACATGGAACACCGAATGAATTTGCATAGTGTGAGGGAGTTTGAGGCATGCAACCACCAGGGTTTGCATACGCTCGATCTGAAACGGGCCCAACCAACGATGTTCAAGCTTCTAACAGTCAGCTCCACATGGTTTGATGTTCGCCGAGATCAGGACTTTGACGCTAGCGGTGAAAACGTCTTCGTTGCGATGTTGGTCAGCTGCTTGCTTCATCGCTGCTTGTGTCCTTGCGAGTGTCTCTCGGGTTTCCTCCCAGCTGGTGGTGAAGTCTCGGCTTTGAACGTCGATTGCAAGAATGTTGCTGTGACTTTGTTTTCCATACACCACCTCGAATGGGGTTTTCCCTGTTGCGGTGGAAACTGCCGAATGACATGCGATTTCGGCAATCAAAAGTTTTTGTGCCCAATCTGTCCCGTGACGTTCGCATAGTGTTCGGAGATCTTGTTCGAGCGTTTCATTCTTACTCTCGGTTTGATAATTGGTTTGAGGATGGAACGCCATCGAACGTCGAATCCGGTCGCCGTTGTGAGTCATCAGTTCGCGCCAAGAACGGGTGGTGAATCGACCGTGTTTGTCGCTCGTGATGGTTCTCATCACACCGTGTAGCCACACCATGTTGTTGAGAACAACCGTGTTGTTACTTTGGCGGTGACGGTGGTCGTTGTCGGGATGAAGTGGGACATTTCTTAAAAACTGTCGACTACCACAAGGATTGTGTCTTATCCCTTGGGTGTGACTAGAAATGTAGTGATGAAGTCCATGGAGATGTCGGCCCACGGTTCCGTTGGAATAGGGAGTGGTTGTAGAAGTCCATGTGGCCGTGTGCGATGGGATTTTTGTCGTTGACATGTGTCATTCGATTTGCACAAGTTGGCCACGCCAGATTGCATCTTGTCCCACTAGTAGTGTTTCTTCAACTTCTTCAGCGTCTTGTCCTCTCCGGAGTGTCCACCTGGTCCTATGCCATGGCACTCTTTGGGCAACATACGGCGGAGTTCATCGTTTAGAGGAACGACCACCTGGGGAGTGAAGCGTCATCGCAAGCAAGGTGCGTCGTACCAGAATTTTGCCTCGTCGTATCCGCCATGCATGTCGTAGCCTTGTGCGAACAGTCGCTCGCGATATGGGTCTCATTGTAGTTGTAGCGTTGCCACGTGTGCCATCAAATGTTGTCGGCTGCTGAGTGCATCTGCCTGGTTCATTTCTCCTAGCTGGTACTCGATGTCATGGTCGAATCCAGATTCAAGGAACTCCATCCATGGGGTTTGACGTCGACTGAGATTCGACTGCGTTTTCAGGTGTTTCAATGCACGGTGGTCAATGCGCACGATGCATTGACGACACTCAAGGTAACACCACCATGTATTGAATATATGTACGACCGCCATCATTTCTTTCTCATGCACGACGTAGTTGAGTTCCGGTCCTTGCAGTTTACGGGGAATGGAGGCGACCGTTTGCTTACCGTTGCCGTGATCTTGCGGGAGGACACCGCCGATGGCTTGGTCTCACGCGTTTGTAACCATGACGTAGTCGACTGTTCAATCAGCTGATCAGAGGGCTGGAGTCAAGTTTAGAGCGTTCCGCAAAAGTCGTGAACGCTCCTTGTTCGCTGTCTCCCCACCGCCACTGGTTTTCTTTTCGAGTAAGGTCGGAAGAGGTGCTGACACTCGGGCGTAATCCCTTCCGAAGCACCGGTAGTTATGTCAGAAGCCGAGGAGAACTTGAACGTCTCAAACCTTGGTCGGCGTCGACCAATCAGTGACTACTGCCACTTTTTTTGGATCCATGGTGATCCTTCCACCGTTGATGACGTGGCCAAAAACTCAATCGAACGGCGACCGAAGTTACACTTCAAGAGTTTTCCAAAAAACTTCTCTCTTTGTAAAGATTTGATAACTTCTTGGAGATGTCCATCATGCTCCTTCGAAGTGCAGCTCTAGACCAATATTTTGTCAAGGTATACTACGACAAAACCGTCGAGGTATGGTTCAAATTTTTTGTTCATCGCCGGCATGAATGTTGCCCCGGAATTTGTTGTGAACTTGAAATACCCATAGCGAGTTTGGAACGCCATCTTCTTGATGTCGACATATGCCACACGTATTTGGCGATAACCGCTGTGCAAGTCGACTTTGCTTATAATTCGAGCTCCTCGGAGTTGGCAAAAAGGTGTATTAGCTCTGAGAAGAGGGTAGTGGTTTCTGATGGTAGCATTGTTCAACGCCCGATAGTCCACTCACATCCGCATCTCACCAGTTTTTGTTTCTACAAATAGTACTGGTGCGACGTATGGTAACGTGGATGGACGGATGAACCCCTGACCAAGCATCTCGTCCAGTTGCTTTCTTTGCTTGGTTGGCTTGTGATCACTCATTCGATAGGTCCCTCAAACTGTAGGTTTGCTGCTTGGCTTCAGTTCTACGTGAGGTTTGATGTCTCATTGAGGAGATAAGGTTCTCCGGAGTTCATCGGGGAAGATGTTTGCAAACTCCTAGATGAAAAGTGCAAACTCTTTTGGTACCATGGCAAACTTTGTCGATGCTGATGAAGCTGATGAGATTGATGAGGCTGATGATGAGTCAGCTGTTGCCACTTCCACTTCTTCCATTGGCTCAAGATGTATAAACCACAAGCGAGCTCCTCGCCATATACAGTACTTGGCCTTGTTAAGTGGTATCGGCGGCACAGGTTCTCGCTTCTCGACTACTGCAGCTTCCTCTACTGCTGCAGCCTCTGTTGCTTCGGGTATCAGCTTCCATTGCACACGCAGAAGTTGTTGTTTGGTACTGTCGATCTCCACGTAGATGTCGCCGTTGTTCCATTCCACCTACAGATAGTGTCGGTACATGAAATCTCGGTTGATGATGAATTAATGATCGCTAATTGGACAAGACTTTTAGTCCGTTGCATTCCGTAGATCTCCCACTTGTAGTTGTAGTGGCTCTCGGAGACTCCATATGTGTAATCTCCCGTCGACGGTTTTTCCTTCAAGCACCCCTTGTTCGGTCCGCAAACGTAGTTTGCAAAACATTTCATTGCTCACAAAGCTTTGTGAAGCTCCTCCATCCAATAGTGCCGGTACTGTTATGCAAATCTTGCATCCTCAAGGTTGAACTTTTAGCAATATCGCCGGTTGGTTGTCCTCGTACCCCTCGTCGAACTTTACGATCTCATAAACCCTCTACGGCGATGTAGGCCATTCAGATGGGTGATCGTTTGGCAAAGATTACTTCCCATGGAAAAGAGTCATGCCTGTTACTCCTGCCCTTTGCCATTTCCTGACTCATTTTTTTGCAACTTCCTCCCCTTTTTGGCCTGCTGCCTACTCTGACAGTTGCGAGCAATATGCCCGACTTTTATGCAGTTGTAGTTGCGCGTATCTCCATGATCAACAGCGCCCATTTCCTTCACAGTTGAGGAGTCCACTGACTGGCTTTTCTGTTTCCATGATGAATGTGGTTTGGAGGTCGCTAGCCGTAGGTTTCCCGGATCTGAGCATTGCCGTCTGCACTGTCGATCCTTTCTCCTTCTGTGATTATCTGCCGCAATTCGCTTTAGATGCCGGAAATGGCAATTGCTTGCCAGATATCTCACTTGAGGCCATTGTTATAGTGAACATAGAGTTCATCGAGGGCGATGTCTGCTTCGGTGATGATCTCCCTGAACCTTCTCGTGTACTTTGCCATGCCGTATTTCTCATGGAGACGCTGGAGTTTGTAACGTGCGTCAGAATTCTCGTTCAGTCGTCCGAAACATGCGACCATCGCGCGTAAGAATTTGTTCTTGTCTTTTGGTGGCGTTAGCACGTCTTGCCAACGTGGATTGATCTGCTCCAACGGTAGAACGCCTACGGTTCGCCATATGAGACGGGTGGTGTTGGTCGCTGATGATGTTGTGTCAGCCTCATGCTGTCGTTGGATTGTCTTTAGATCAGACCACGAACTAAGCGTCGTGCCATGCAAAAGCATGAGGTTATTCATCTTCTAGTTGTTGTTGACCCTAGCAGTAGTGAAGAACACCTCCAAACTTGTCAGCCACATCCAAAGAATTGGTCCTTTTGATTTTTCAAGATCGAACGGTTCTAGTGGAACCGGAAAACTTTTGAGTTCTCTCAAGAGTTGGGAATTTCTCTTGACAAGGACCGCTTCTTGTGCGCTTGTGTTGCAAAGAGCCTCCATGGCGACGTTGAGTTTCTAAAGCAGATGGCTGTTGATTCCCTTGTGCGCGAAGATCCAGTTTGCCAGTTCCTCGTTGATCTGCGCTTGTCGTCCAGGGCCACCCGTCGTCCCTAATGTCGTCGTCGAGGCTGTCGGTAGGGTGGCTGGCTAACCATTGACGGGTCCACGACCGGATTGGTCGTCAAAGCTGTTGGGGTTTCTCTAGCTGTCGCATATCCTGCCTGGCCAGCATTCCTTGTTGCTTGAGGGTTTAGGTGCATGGGCACGTTTTGCCCCTCCATTGCCGAAGTCGTCGCCGAAGACCCGTTGCTGGTCGTCGGTTGCGCTGGCTTGCCTTAAGTCTTAGTCACAAAGTCTACGAAGTTTTGAAGTGCAAGATGCGCTGAAGGCTTGTGTGAGGTAGTCCTCCGAATGAATAAAATTGTTAAATGCCTCTCGTGCACCACTGTCCTCCAACACCAAGTGTGATGTCGAGCGGAGCGTAGATGGTGAACATGTAGAAGTTGCGGGGCAAAACACGATCTACAATTTGGGAAACTTTGTCAGTTTACAATTAACGGTAAGTGTACTTTGATGATAAGTGTCGAAATGTTTGAACATTTACGTACAAGTGTCAAGTTACAATGGGACGTGGTCGGGGTCGTTGGGTTGAATGTCGAGCAACTGAGTTGTGTCACGAGTGGTCAGATTTGAGAAGGTCCGTGGAGAAGTCAGGGGACTTTGAGAATTGACGGTAAAGATGCGATATGCATCTTTGCAAATCCAGATTTGTGTTGGTGTGTCGCGAAGTTGACCGAAAGGTCGTGATACGTCTGTTGTGGGTTTGGGAGAGTGGTCAAAATTGTCAGAAGGTTCAAGAAACTCCACTTTAGGATGGGGATAGTTGGCCAGTTTTCCCTTGTCCGTTGGAGTGAGTATCGCGGTCTTGTGACGCGATGGGCTGTTTGTGAAATCACATAAATACCCGCTCATAAGGATTAGGGACTCGTGTATGTCTCGTACATAAAATTCCTATCATCATCAACAGTTTTATTAATCCACCAATGTTTTTCAAGCCCCAGTTCAATCCCAAAGGAATGTCTCCTCTCATCTATGATGTTATAGACAATGCTGTTACGTACCAAACGTGAACAAGTCCGACAAGTCAACAAGTGGGAATTTCTTTCCATTCAATTTTGGACACAGCATATCAACCTTGTGGTTTTTACCCCATTAAGTCGAGGCCGTAATGGCAAACCGCCCAAGCTCCGTTGTTCCATTCTTGAATGTCCCCACACATTCGACCACTTTCCAAAATCCGACACAAGTATCACAAAACGTATCAATGTTTTGATACTTTTCGGTCGACTTCTTAGTGGCACCAATTTTCCACGAATCCATGCCTCAATGTTCTCAACCCCCTCCCCCCCCCACGTTCTTGG
>SZWC01011537.1:8754-19332 GCA_023375785.1 Penium margaritaceum | reverse complement strand
CGCCATTGTTGCCTCCGCCACCACCGCTTCCGCTGCCGCCTTTCTGACCAGAGGCTGACCCTTTGCTCCCGCGGCCACCGTAGCGTGCGGCATAGGCTGAGAAGTTAGCCTCACTTCCGCTACGGCGCATGGCCTCGTTTCGCACGTACTCGGACATTGCCGTATACGTCAGGTCGTCCTCCTTCCAGCCGCCCATGACGGTGATCATTGGGCTCCAGCTCTCCGGTAGCGCCATGAGGAGGATCATGGCTTGCATGTTCTCGTCAAGGCCCCAGTTCATCTGGCGAGCCTCGCCAAGGAGTCCTTCAAACTCCTATAGGAAATCGGGGATTGATTCGCCCTCATTCACTCGCATGCTGATCAGCCGTTGTGGGATGAATAGTCTGTTCGCGAGGGAGGTGGATTGGTGCACGCGCTTGAGCTTGTCGTAAGCTTCGGAAGCCAGCGTGTACCCGGCAATGATGGGAACATACTTCTTGGCTATCGCGTTGCTGAGGAATGACATGACAATATCATTTCGATCCATCCATGCCTCATGCTGAGATGTGCCTTCCGCATGAACCTGCTCCTCTCCCTTCAGTAGCTTGATGAAGCCGCGCACTTTCATCGCCAGCTCGAACTGCCATCTCCAAAGGGGAAAGTCAATCCCCTCAAAAATGGGGATTCCTCCCAGGGGTCCAAGACCTTGCGGCAGTGACGTAGCACTCACATTTGCTCCAGTGGCCTGCCCTGTGGTAGCCACTGTTGAGCTTGAGGACTGCCCTGCGGCAGTCCCCACTCCTCCCGATGGGTCAACCATTTTTGTTGCCCTTGTTTGCTTCCCACGTCTCTGCTGCGTTGAGGCCAATGTAGGCTGATATTAGCTGATGTCTGCTACCAGTTTAAGGATACAGATCCGTTGCTTACCCCTCCAGCCGATGTTCACCTGCAGACAGAGAATACATCTACACCAACACACCCAGGGTCTTGCCACCAAGGGCAGAGCTTGTCCTGGTTGGGACACAAGGGTCGTGCCTCCAAGGGCAGAGCTTGTCCTTAGTCCTTATGTGCTAAGTGCAGACCAAGCCGTTGGAGCTGATGAAGCTGATGGAGCTGATGTGTGCACTTGGAGAGAGCGTACCAGAGTTGAGCAAAGCGTGCCTTACAACTGGTCAGTGTGGGCCCATAACCCTTTGTCAACCGGCCTGAGGCAAACGGACTAGAAAATAGGGCCGACATAATAGCACCTGCCGTCCGCTCCTAGCATTTCAGCTAGGAGAAGATATCACCCTCAGGATCACGGTTCCACACTGAGCAGTTCCTAGGCAATCACTTGCTAGCAACTGTNCTTTCGCGCGAGGTGCTAGTCAAAGACTAACTCCTGGGGCTTAGACCAACCAGTGTCTTCTTTATACTGTTCCTTAGTTGGACAACTCTGTGAGGAGCATCTAAGGCCAGATTGTGTAATTAGAATGAGGAATGAGCCTGGTACATATAGTCCTAGGCCTGGCTTCAAAGGTGTGTGGGTAGTGACACTTTTGGGGTGGTCACTCCACACCACCTCACCAGTCCGCCAATTGGCGCATCCACTGACCGCCAAGTGGCGCACTCTCCTCATACATGGAGAAATTTCTAAGAAACTTCCCCTGTGCTAGAAGGTCAAAAAACCTCCTGCGCACATCAAGGCTCGATCGCAGGACCTGTTGTCCCTAAGTCCAACATGCTATCCATTGCGCTACACTTCTGGTGTCTCGCTTGGACTTGCACCACGAACAAGGTCTGGGGGACTTAATCCAAGGGAGCAGTGCATGCCCAACCTGTCCGTCAAGCCATAGTAGTGGCCATGGGGCATAGAAGAATAACACCCATAACTTGGTGTGGGGAAGTCACGGTCGACCAAAATCTGATACCCGATGGAGGTTATTGACATTGATCATTGCGATCGACGGTTGTGCTAGACTTGCGTGAAGCCAAGACGTACATTGCATTACAATCAGAAGCTGTACCAACAAGCAAAAGGGGGGGAGTCGTAGAGAAGAAAGAGGAGTCCGGAAATGCCAAGGGCAAGAGTAGACGACGGACCTCGTGTCGCTTGAGAACAATCTGAGCCGACAGATTTCCCATCCAAACGGCTCCCATCGTTCCAGATGAGGATTCCTAAGAGCAAAAGGTTTGATGAGGTGTACGACGACAGCAACCGGTGATATTACTACGAGATCATCTAAGAGGTTAAAAAGTCGTTAAATGGTACAGGCACCACTGCATTGACAAGCTTCTCATGGTCTTGTAGAAAGAAAATGGTTTGGAAAATGCGTCTGCAATTCAAACCAGGAGTTTTTAACAAAAGAATGTGAGCAGATGACTACAAATGTGTGGACTTCATGAACCCCTACAACTGTGAATTGGAGATATGCACGACAGTCAGAAAAACTTGCCCAATGAAAATGACCACAAAATCAACCTCGCATGCCATTTCTTGTACGAACATAATCGTTGGATANGCAACACACCTCCAACCAATAGATGTACCTGAAGCAAAGGAGTAGACCAACTGTCAAGGTGATCTATGGGATGAGCTACCACGAGCCAACAAAACTGAAATGGCGACTAGACAAAACGTTAGCCAAGGATTCATTACACCTTCTATGTCATCCTACGCGGCACCTGTACTTCTTGTGAATATGGAAATAGGTAAGATACAAATGTGCATGGACTACCGCACATTGCACAAAATCACCATTAAGAACTGCCATCCCCTTTTATGTGTAGATAAAATTCTCACCCAACTTTGAGTGGTAAAAACGTTCACCAAAATTGACGTGCATTACGCTCATCATCACATCTGCATATCTTGTACGGACTTACTGAGAAGATGTCTTTCTGTGCTACACACGAATACTTCAATTCCATGGTCATGCTGTTTGGAATCACAAACATTCCTACGATGTTTAGAACAGCATGGGACAATGTACTTCAGCAATACCAGGGTGACTTCATCGTTGTGCATATCAATGACATCCTGGTTTACAACAATACCTTCTTTGTTACTCAAAACATCTTCCCACTTTACTGTCCAATACAAACACATAATGCACTTCTAGCTTCTAGAGGGAGAAGGAGCCATGATGAATGTTGCAATCCATACCTTATCCAATCTCCTCATTCCCTTGTTGAATGTGTATTGGATGTTGTTAGAGTGCGGCGATAACTACACTAGATTTGGAATTCTGCACGGCGTAGCCAGTTTCACTTTTGGAGGAGTCCATGTGAAGTTACGGATTTTACCGTGACTCACTAGGAGTTTTCCTATGAGGAGTTTGCACTCTACACGGCCAAATTATTCCTAGTTTTTAGTCTCCAAGGACATGTTCAAGCCCAGGACATGTACAAATGATTTGGTGCATCCAAGAAAGGTGGGACTACCTTGGCCAACTCATTGGAGTGATGTCCAGGGTTCAACAACTTGGGAATTGCCTTGTACTTGGCAGTCTTGCAAAGTTCAAAGCCTATGAGGTTTATATGAGCCACTATACATGCATCAACGAAGTTTCTTAGCTCACACATAGCCTCGTGGAGGACTTACTACATCATGATTGTCCCTTCCAATGTTGGAGGACACGTTACCGCATCAATGGTTGGGACCGCTAGGACCGCCACCTACAATGGAACAGCCTAGATTGCTAGGACCGCTATCAACCAGAGCAGTAGTACAAAAGGGAGTACCATTTGTGGCTTCATTAACCATTCAGTCTCTCCAACTCCATGGCATCAACATCTACTACTCTGCACATTTGCGAGCCACTTGCTCTCTATATCAGACTCAGACCCTGGTGCTTATGGAGTTTCCTGGAGGTTTCCTTCAACAATTCACTGACTCTAGCAGAATTCTAGTAGCGTGGAGAGGAGGTTTCTTTACATCCTGAAGGCCTGTTGACCCAGAAGACGGCCAACACGCCAAGACTCTTGTCCAAGGCTGGACGACTAGCAAGACGTTATGCCTAGTTTGGGCCAGGCTGTGTCAAGTTTCTCTTGTTGAGCTGTTCATTGGCTGTTACTGAGATTCTAGTTGTCTTTGCTGTACGTTGCATTCTTGTAGTAAAATCAGAGCTGCGGCATTCAACTCTCGGCAGTTATGCAAGCATTGCTTGGCACACCCAAGGTCCCGGCACGACAGCAAGGCCAACCAAGCCTTTCCTATGGTCGTGCAATGCACCAACAGATGTTTACATCGGTATGAATATGGTAGACATTGCAAACTTCCAGGTAAAGTCAAGTTCTTCGAGCATTCATCGGTCTAAGCCCCCTCTCCGCCCTGAAAATGGAGAAATTAAAGTGGGATTTAGTGCAAATTCACAAGTGAGCAAGTGAGCATGCACACGTAGACCGATGCATGCTTCAAATTAACGTTGCTTGGCCTAATGAACAAGTGTCGATTTCCAAAAACCACCTTGTACAGACCTTGCTACGCTTTTTGGATACACTTTCCATGATGTTTTGGGGAGGGGGTGGGGGCTTTCGTATGGTCACACCCCATCCCTTACACTCTGTCACATGGAAGTGCATGGGCTGATTGTATGGCGCACTTTACTGGATGATGGAAGGATGGGTTGGTCACACCCCACCCCTTCCACTAAGTAATGTTTGAACCCTTTTGAACAAAAAGAAAAGAAAAATGCAAGGTGTTCCATGCCATCAACGGACAACAATTAATGGCAACAATCTCTCAGAATGTTTAGGTTGAACATTACATAACATTCACATGTTGACGTGTTGAAACACTATATACATGTTGGGATACCCCAATGATAGCAAATTGTTGGATTGTAGATTGAACAATCATAACTTGCTTAAGTGCCTTGAGAGAATGGACTGGTTGCGTTGGCAAATTACGAGACAGAAAAGCAAAGAATTTTTACATACTTTTTCTTTTCGATTATAACTTGGGCTACAAGAAGTTTACCTCATGAGCGACAATCAAGCTTCTTCATCTGCATCGGCTAATGTGACAAGATGATTGTTTCTCTAGCCTAACAGCTTTTTTAGCAACAACCATGTTGTAACTCGATGGAAAAATACTGGACCTAGAGAAATAAATCTCTTGACATCATTTGAGCTTATGGGACATACGTAAGTCAAAATGGTGTACTTCAAACTGGACCTTCCTGTGTTTTGGTAAACTTTACATCATATCATCGTTTCAAGTGAAACTTGCTTCTGAAACCAATTCAACAAAAACGTTATGTGTATTTAGTCCACGTTGTCTCTTTCCATGTATTCCGAAGATGTTGTCAACTGTAAATCATATTTGTAGAAGAAGTGCAATAAAGTTATGTCGTAAAGTTAGTGGTTTTATCTACATCTTCCCTTCTTTTTGCACTATTGATTTTCACAGTTCAAGGAGAACATTTGGTGAGTTGAAGCAGTAGGATGCATCAAAGCACACTCTTTCTGATACATCAGGTTAGAGTCATGGTTTCTTCCTAAAGGCCAATCTGTAGTATGGAGAAAATATTCATCTTCAACGGAACACGAGAGTAGATGCCTGGAGATTTTGGAGAGAAAATGAAGCATCAATATGAGAGGATTGATAGATATTGTCAAAGAGGTGAGAGGTGACAGAGATTTAGAGACTTATAAAAAGTGTTGTGGTATATAAGAGTGCATGTGAAAGTGATCCGATTGACACAGAGAGTAATTGTGTGGGTCTAAAAGAGAGAGGGGGGTTTAAGGATGTCATTCATTATATGGCTACAAGCATACAAGAGACACAAGGGAGTTTGTAGAAGTATTTCATCAATGGTAAAACAATAAACAAGCAACCAACATTAAGACAAGGAGAAATTTGAGTATATAGCATTGTCTTTGTTTTTGTTGGTTTTGTCTACACAAAATTGACTTAGCTAAGTTCCTTCTCAAAATGCAAAGTTGAGGGATGGGCAGGATAGTTCCATTCCATGTATTAATGTTAAAACACCACATTTGTCTCATGAAGGATGGCTTGTACAGTTCACCATTGGTTGTAGACAAAATTGATGGTAAGAGAAATGTTTGGATTTTCATTTATTTTATTCTCGTGAGGAGAAATCATTGAACCTAGTGCGCTATAAATTGTGTAAAAGATGGGTGGTCTGGAAAATTTGTAATTAGTGTTATTGTTCAAGGGTTACAGATATCCTAGAAATAGATGGAGACATTTTGTACGGATAAAGGAATACAAGATTCAAGTAGGAGTCACTTTAATCACCCTGTATTTGTAAAGGGCTTATAAAAATTTCCAAATTGATGCGGGTGAGATCCCCGTGTTATTTGAGGGTCCACGGGAAATGCAAACTGATGTCATCGCTACAAAGAGGAGAAGGAGGGAAGATTAAGGAGTTATTCCATAGCATGATGATATGATTTTTGCAAGTGCATCAAGAGAGCATAAAGGTACTCATGGTTAAATATGTTTCCCTTTCCTTGAAGGAAAGGGAAACATTTGAATAAATCCTTGTGATGTTTGCGCCTTCAAGTGAGAGAAAAAGAAAAGGAGTGTCAAACGAGCCTGGTAATGCACTGGAAGGCCCATACAAATGGGAGAGATGCTAATTTCCAACCCTTAAAAACACCACAGTGGGGCAAAATCGGGTAAGAGAGAGATGTATTCATGATGAACCAAGTTATAGCATGTCACACACAAAGTAAGACCCAATAAAAACATCCATTGATATGGTTGGAACACCTCAATACCAAGCACGATGGCACAATACATAACTTTTTTTAACAAAGAATAGTTGCACCGTGATAACTGGGTTTAAGCAAAAGTAGTATGGTACAAAACTTCATTTTCAGGAATCACTCTAGGCACACTTACCACAAGTACGATGGTACCTATGAAACTATTTTCCGCTATGCCCGCTCCATACATGTGCCTGTATGCTCATTTGGGTCCTTTTGCGTCCAAGTTGGCATTTTACACTAACCTTTTCTCCCTATGCATTATGATTATAGAATATTGTGTGAAAAATTTTCAAACATTAAACAAGGAACTATTCTTAATGATGTATAATACATCACTTCTATATCAAATATAGAGATACTACTAAGGGTACTTGTTCTCGATAAAACATTGGCACAAGTCAGAGTGTCATAATGAGTTAACAGCATTTGCAGAGAGAGTGAATAAATGACAGGTGCACAACATAAATACCTGCCGCGACTCATAGCGGGTGTCGCACGCGGCAGTGCAAGGTCTGTCCTAAAACCGGCCAAAACACTGTTTTGGTCGTACCTCTGCGCAGACAAGTCAGAATGCTAGACTGTCCGAACCTAAACGTGCAGGATCTTGAGCCGGACACTGTGAATGATGCAGGCATCCGGCATCAAACGGTGGACACAAAATGCAAAACATGCAAATCGGGTCGACGGCCAGTCCACCGACAAAAGCCTACAGACTGTAGGAAAACAACACAACTTCGTAGACAACATCTAGGACTCTGGGGTGGTTGTCGATCAGCTCCAAATAGGTGACACAACTCGCACTTCCCTCCCCCGAGGGAAGTGCGATTTGCATTATCTCCTGCTCGTTCCCCTCGCCCTACATGAATGAGACTAAGCTGCGGTCGTGTCCTACCTCCTCGTCTGTCTTGCCGTCTCTTGTGGCATCCTCTGTCCCCCTCTACAACGACGTCGCGTGGCATGATGATTGGCAGTCTCGGTTCGCGTCTCCTTCCACTGCGTCTGTATCTCTTGCTTGCCGCCATGTGATCGTTAGCGATCTGGCGACTCCGGTCCAGGACCCGACTAAGAGATGGATCATCGACTCCGGGGCCACGCACCACATGACGGCTTATTGTGAGGCCTTCAGTATGCTTGGTCCTGTTGGCAATTTCTCCAGTGTCCAAACGGGCTCCGGCCAGGTGTTACCTGTCGACGGTATTGGTGTCATTCGTTTCCGTGCTCCTGCCTGTGATGTCTTCCTGAACGATGTCCTCTTTGTCCCCGGTCTCGATCTCAGCCTCCTGTACGTCACTGCCCTTGACCGCATGAGCATGGACGTTGTGCCCTCACGTGGTGTTGGCTTTGTGTCGTTGCGTCTGTCCGGTCTCGTCATTCTTCACGCCACCGCTCGTGGCAACCTGTGGCACGTGCCTCGTCTGTCTTCCCTTCCTTATGTCCCCTCCGTGTCGGCCGCCATAGGCCATGTGTTTGTCACCCACAAGTTCTCTCCGCAACACACCCATCTCCTGCACTGCCGCCTTTGCCACGTCCACTCTGTTGCAGTCGATAGCATGCTCCGCACCCAGCCAGCCAAGGGCCTTGACTCTAAGACGTTCCCTTTGCCATGCCCCACGGAGTGCGTTGATTGCGCTCAGGCATTTATGACCAATCACGTGTGAATTATACACTCATTTTACAGTGTACATGCTGTGTGGACATCCTAGGAACATTCATAGAGGTTTCCCTTCAACAGTTGTCTATTTCCTAGAAACAACTATGTTTTGAATGTTTTGTTTTATGTAATAAAAACAGATGGTGGAAGATTAAGTGACCTAATATGTACCTACTTTCCTACCTTGTCATTTTTGTTCAACCTTAACTTACCTATCACTGTCCAGTTGTCTTTCCGCACCATGAATCGAGTTGTCTGGGCCGCGAGGGTCTTTTTTGATCGATGTCCTACACCAAATATACACTACTGTACTCTCGTGAGAGAGTTTCCCGGAAGTCGCAAGACGTACACTAATGTACATTTTGCGACTTCCACAACAAACACTCTCTCATACACTCACCATATACAATCCGGGGGGAGGAAGGGGAGGGGATGGACCGAGGGATGTCAACGGATCCGTCTCTCCATCCCCCTCCCCCAAAAAACGGGATAGTGTATGAGGCAAGTGTATGAGGCGGTGTATGTGGGGGGTATGAAAAAAAGACACAAGTATACTCTCGTGAGAGAGTTTCCCCAAAGTCGCGAGACGTACACTAGTGTACATCTCACGACTTCCACCACATACACTCCCTCATACATTCACCATATGCTATCCGGGGAGGGGGGGTGGGGGGATGGACCGAGCGATGTCGACAGATCCGTCTTCCCCCCTCCCTCCAATACGTGAAAGTGTATGAGGCGAGTGTATAAGGCGGTGTATGTGGGGGGGTATGAAAAAAAAAACTAATGAACTATTGTGAGAGAGTTTCCCGGAAGTCCCGAGACGTACACTAGTGCACGTCTTGTGACTTCCACCACATACACTCCCTCATACACTCACCATGTACAATCTTGGGGGGGAGGGGATGGACCGAGCGATGTCGACGGATCCGTCTCCCCCCCCGATACGGGAAAGTGTATGAGGCGAGTGTATGAGGCGGTGTATGTGGGGAGGTACGAAAAAAATACACTAATGTACTCTCGTGAGAGAGTTTCCCGGAAGTCGTGAGACGTACAACAGTGAACGTCTCACGACTTTCACCACATACACTCCCTCATACACTCACCATATACAGTCCGGGGGGGGAGGGGGGGATGGACCGAGCGATGTCGACGGATCCGTCCCCCCCCCCAATGCGGGAAAGTGTATGAGGCGAGTGTATGAGGCGGTGTATGTGGGGGGGGTACGAAAAAAATACACTAATGAACTCTTGTGAGAGAGTTTCCTGGAAGTCACGAGATGTACACTAGTGTACGTCTTGTGACTTCCACCACATACACTCACTCATACACTCACTATATGCAATCTGGGGAGGGGGTGGGGGGATGGACCGAGCGATGTAGACGGATCCGTCTCCCCCCCCCCCCAAAACGGGAAAGTGTATGAGGCGATTGTATGAGGCCGTGTATGTGGGTACAAAAGAAATCAATAACGTACTCTTGTGATAGAGTTTCCCGGAAGTCACGAGACGTACACTAGTGTACGTCTCGTGCATTCCACTACATACACTCACTCATACACTCACCATATACAATCCGGGAGGGAGGGGAAGGATGGACCAAGCGATGTCGATGGATCCGTCTCCCCCTCCCTCCAATACAGGAAAGTGTATGAGGCGAGTGTATGAGGCGGTGTATGTGGGAGGGTAGGAAAAAACACACTAATGTACTCTCGTGAACGAGTTTCCCAGAAGTCGCGAGACGTACACTAGTGTACGTCTCACGACTTCCACCATATACACTCCCTCATACACTCACCATATACAATCTGGAGGGGAGGGGGGGGATGGACCGAGCGATGTCGACCGATCCGTTTCTCCCCCCCCAATACGGGAAAGTGTATGAGGCGAGTGTATGGGACGGTGTATGTGGGAGGGTACAAAAAGAATACACTAGTTTACTCTCGTGAGAAAGTTTCCCGGAAGTCGCGAGACGTACACTAGTGTACGTCTCGCGACTTCCACCATATACACTCCCTCATACACTCACCATATACAATCCGGGGAGGGGGGGGTGGGGGGATGGACCGAGCGATGTCGACGGATCCATCTCCCCCCCCCCCCAATACGGGAAAGTGTATGAGGCGAGTGTATGAGGCGGTGTATGTGGGAGGTACGAAAAAAATACACTAATGTACCCTCGTGAGAGAGTTTCCCGGAAGTCGCGAGACGTACACTAGTGTACGTCTC
>SZWC01011536.1:66922-79902 GCA_023375785.1 Penium margaritaceum | reverse complement strand
AGCAAGAGAGGACGAGGGATAGGGGGAGCGAGGGTGAGGCAAAATCTACTGGCGCGAAATCGCCAGCGACGATTTCGCGCCAGAACGACAAAACAAAACTCGAAGTTCGTTTACGACGAACTTCGACGTAAAACAAACGGAATAACTCGTGCGAACACACGAGTTCGAGGTAAAAACCCCCGGTTTGGGTCCCAAAACCAGGGGTTTGGCTAAAAACGGAAATGGGCCTCCGGAGACTCGAAATATTCGAGTCTCCCTGCTCTGGGTCGTTGATGACGATTGCCCCTCAGTCTCGCGAAGGGGGTAAACCTCTGACGCGGACAGAGAACGCCATTCTGCGAACTCCGACGACGACTTCAGAGCAGGAGCTGGAGATCCAGCACGTTACACACGGCTACTTTGACAGAAAAATAACCATAAATTCCATGATTGTCATATAAAAATTGTGCGGGCCACTGTTAAAAAAGTACTTCCGATGTCCATCGTGCCAAAAATTAAATGGGAAACAATGAAATTCTCCGCATACCCACATTCCACACCGGCCACAATAACACGGCAGCATTGAAATAGGACCCCATTGTATCCTCTAACTGCAAGGACAGCACAACAGTTGACATTGCCAATAGACCACACATTTACGAGATTCCACTCTGACTTGGCGACATTGTCATTCACGGCTACCATTGGCCCGGTGCATATGTGACTCTCCTCAGTGTCCAATGATCTAGCCTCGCTCATTTGCCTTTTGCGAGCACCATCCACCCCTTGCAAATTTTGTGTCCAAGCAAAGTTCACAACCTGAACCGCGGAAAACATCGTTGAACCCAAATATTGTGCGGTCAACAAGAGACAGCTCCAACCTACAGGCCGCGCTCGTTTGTGCTCAATCCATCATGAACGAGTGTGACGGCAGGCCCGGTCCGGTCGTCCGGTCCACATCGTTTGCCGTGCCTGGTGTACCTCACCCTTATTGCCACATACATAATACGAAAAACCGTCGCAAACCGTTCGGTTTCATGTGATCCACTCGTCAAACACATTGGTGCGCACTGCCATGGTTTTTGCATGTGGGGCCCGTGTGCCACATGAAATGTGGACGTCGACGTCCACCGACCTCGCCATAGGTATACCTAATCTATCGCATAACCATGGCTACCGACGAAGATACGGGTGGAGTTCCGAATGGGCCGCGCTGATGGGATCAAGTCGGTACGTGGGATAGAGAGGAAGCACTTCAGAGAGCATCCATGTTGCACCCGTGGGAAGCTGCTGCTGCATGGGCCATCATGAAGGCTGAGTTCGACGATTGGGTAACGCGGAACGAGATGCCATCATGGACATCCACACCTTTTGAACCAGAGACCATGGTTTGGATCTTGGACAGGCGTATGCCCACTCCGCGTCCACCTAACACTCCTGATCCGTGGCAGCCCTGGCTGTACACAGAGCCATCCAGCACTTAGTGAGGCTGAGAGTGGGCATGCGAAGAATAAATGCCCGCATGTATTCAAGCAGTGTCCACTAAAATTCTACCCTTTCATCCTGTTAAGTGAGGCAGATAGTGGACATGTGATATATTTATGTACGGTTCAATGAAGTATTTCACCACTGATTATGTCTCACAGGAGCCCTCTGTGTGGCAGATAGCGGCCATGAGCCCTTAGTGTGGCAGGGAGTGGGCCTGTGTAATATGTATGCACGAATTCATGCTTCGTGTGTCCACTGATTTTCTATCATTCTAACCTCTAAGTGTTTAGATAGTGGACATGTGGTGTACTTATGTACAGTTTCATGAAGCATTTGACCACTGATTATGTCTCCTTGGAATCCTCTGTGTGACAGATAGCGACCATGAGCCCTTACTATGACGGGGAGTGTGCCTGTGTATTATGTATGCACGAATACATTCTTCGTGTGTCCACTAATTTTACATCCTTCCAACCTCGAAATGGTTTGGTAGTGGACATGTGGTATTTCTATGTACGGTTTGAACAAGAAATTTGCCACATATTATGTGTCATGGGACCCCTCTGTGTGGCAAATAGCTGTCTCTGTACTCTCCACCACTATCTTACTTCTTTTAGTGTGGTCTGCCTTGTGCATTAATCCCTCAACCATATTGGACAGTGAATTGCCAGTTAGTGGCTGAAACAAAAAAACAAAGTAATGAACTATTAATGACCAAGGTTCCATCGCTTTTAATTAGTGACCAGGGGCAGCACTGGCAAGAGTGGGTAGCGTAGGAAAATTACATTATGTGCAAATTTGAAAACATCATGTCTAGTAAAACGGAGGTGATAACTCACATGTACTAATCCACAACTGAACGTACACGGGTAAGCCGTGGACAAAACAAATGACCTCACAAGCAGGACACTCTGCACCTTCATGAAACTCTTGGCATGCATCATGAAAGTCTTCCCTAATGGGGGACACACACATGCCCATGCATGGATTGGCCACTTGATATCTGGCTTCCTCAGTCATCCCTAGGTTGAGAGAGGCCATCTTGCAACAAATGACTTCTGCATCCTTTATTGCACATCCTGTGTCGTGGGCCACATGTGATTTGACCCTGTGCCGGTGCAGTTTGAGCCTTGGTTGCCGCTTGACCACCGTCTTCAGCAGGACATGGATCTGCCACACCTGCACAGAACACAAAAAGAAAAGAAAACATAGTTGTGAGCGTACGAGTAAACGTTTATGCACCATGGGCCATGAATTCATGTCAAGGATGACAACATTACATATTCTCAGACAGAACCACCTCTGCGCTTCCGTTTGTGTTGTGTTGGTACCCCGTCCCTGAACGAGTTCGAGTGGGAGGAGCCGTCGTTTGACTCCCACTCTTCCATCTCAGTTGTCACGTAGTCTGCGGCACTCTCCTCATCTAACCAGTCAGATGAGGAGGGGTCATTGTTTGTTGTATTATTTGCTGCTCCTCCTGGACTCCCAGGGTTGTAAACCTGGGAAGAGAATTAGGGGTCTGCTGCTTCACCCGCTACTTCACCTTCACCTGCTTCATCACCTACTGTGCCTGCTGCTGCTTCCGCCTCACCCGCTGCATCACCAGTTTCACCTGCCATGGCAGCAACTGCTGCTACTGTTGCCAAATCCGATGCATCAGTACCAGTGGCAGATTTACGCGTCGTGGTGGTTGCTGCTGCTGCTGCTGCTGCTGCTGCCGCACCCGCTGCATCACTGACATGGCCTCGGCCACCATCATCTTGCATCCCGCGTCCTTAAGCCTGCTGTCTGGCACAAGCTACAGCAACGTTAGCCAGCAAGAGAGCAGGTGGGTTGGTACATTTCTGTGGGCCATGTCCAGTCAGCCCGCAATGGCTGCAGATGCGGTCCCTCTTCCGACGCTCGTACCGGTCCTTTCGCTTGGACTTTGGCCTTCCGGAACTGTGCTTTTTGCCTGGCGGTCCCCAACCCTGCTCTGCGTACTACACCTTGCGGAGATTCACCCCGGGCATGGGGTGATGGTAGGTCCTCTTTCACGCCATTTTTGTCAAGTGCACGTCAACGTACATCTCGGGTTTGACACCTGCATCCAGGAGAAGGCTCATTGCGTGCTGACACGGGAACCCGTACTCGGCCCACTAGCTGCAGCTGCACTTCTTGGCGTTGCAGTCCACCTCTCACCCGGAAGGACACTTGGGACCCAAGACCGTCCCAGATAGCGGTCCAACCGGGATGCTGTCGTACTCTGGCGCCTTATGCGTGTAGTTTTTCACTTTTGCATCCACGAAGGGGGGAAGCGTGGTCTCATAGTCATGTGCCAGCTTCTGCCGTCCGGCAAACAACTTTTGCACCCACACGTAAAGATGGACAAAGTAGTAAAAGGGGTACAGATGGCGGAGGTCCATGATACGGGCGTTCAACGACTCCGTCGTGTTGCTCATTGTGTGAACGCCTTGTGCCATGGGGATGTAGAGTCGACTCCACGTGTCCACCGAGATGCCCGGTTATGCACCACCGCCATAGATGTACTCCAGACCCTACGTGGAAGCCTTCGCCAAGTCCTCCTGTGTGCGCTTGAACTCCCTGGCATTGAAGGCATGCACGAGGTTCCAGAAGAGGTCAGCGGCCACACGACCTGCGTTGGACTTCACGTTCTCGCAGATGTGCTACGCACAGTAGGTATGTGTAGCACCAAGCATCTCTCGGGCCAGAGCAGCAAGGAGTCCGTCGTCAAGATCGGAGGCGATGACTGTTCCTCGGTCGCGGGCCATAGGAAATGCTTGAGACAGCTGTTGCACGAACCAAGTCCAATTGTCCTTGTCCTCCTGTCCGCACATCAACCACGCCATGGACACCGAATGGTTGTTGGCATCCCAGAACTGTGCAATCAGAAGAACCTACTTGAACCTATTTTTCAGGAAGGTCGCGTCCATGGTGATGATGCAATGCACGTGGTTCCAGCCCTCTCAACAAGCCTCGGGTGCCACGAAGGCCCGGTGGAACAGTTTTTTCTTGTCCTGGTGTGCGCAGGCAAACGTCCAGGGGTCCACTCACTTCAGCTGCAAGGCATATAGCGCATTGGGACGGTCGTTGAACACAAGGATCTATAGCAAACGCATACATCACTGGGAAATATGATTTGTATAACAAATAACTGACCTCCACGATGTAAATAGGGAGCAGAGACCACGTCAGGGTCTTCTCACCCATAAGCTTCTCCTGGGCCACCTTTTTTGCATGGTACACTACCGGGTAGTGCACTTTCTCCCCTGTGCGAGCCTCAACAATCTGTTGCAGTGCCTTTGTGTCGGTCAACGGCTTTTTCTTGATGGCCTGCTCGATGTGCCGCAACACCCATGCGGCCCGGCGCGCCTGGTCGCCCTTCTTGGTGGTGGGAGAGCACTTGTGGCCATCCACAAACTCGATCACGGCAACGTTGCCGTGCTTACGCTGATAGTGTTGATAGCGACAACCTCGTCCTTGCTGGAGATTGATGCCATGGATCGAAGGTTGTGTTGGACTTGTGGAAAGCTGGGCCAAATCTTGCATGACTGTCAGAGACGGTATGAATAGACAGAAAAGTGGGAGAAGTCACAAAGAAAAAAATTAGGAGTTGGGAAATAGCAAAGGACGGGAGTAGACAACAAACCTCCTTCTTAATCATAATATTATCGGACAATCAATTTCCTATCACAACATCACAGACAAGGGTTCTTGAGATTGAAAATTTTGACGAGGGGTACAAGGATGACCATTCGGTGATACTGCAACGAGTAGAACCAAGGGGTTGCAAAAATCAGAGAATTTTACAAATACTACTGGATGGAGGAGCTGTTTTATGTTTTTGTAAGAAAGGATGTGGTTTAGAAGCTGGATTTTCACACTGAACCACGGGTGATCGAACAAAAACCATCAACATACAACTCCACATGCTTGGACTTTATGAATCACTTTGACTGCAATTAGGAGATCAGCACAACGTAATGGTCGAGAAAACTTGCCCAAAGAGGGATCACAAAGTTATCCTTGGATGAGATACTCTCTACTGGCACAATCAGCAAGAGGATTGGAGCAGTGGTGCAGTCTACGTTGGCATTCATGGCAAGAAATGGCACTGTCTCGTGATCGAGCGACCCACGATGCAGTGGCGGTTACGGGAAGCAACAAAGGAGGAAGCATTGTACAAAGTTGAAGCAGACATAAAATGACACACGTTGTTGATATCTCTAGATGTGACCAAGAGGTATCTGTAATACAGAGCACAAGCATAGCTTGTCCATGTGGAATCAAGGAAATCATAGGAGATTGAAACAACGGGCACAATAATTATGACCTCATCAGCCTCAACACCTGACAAGTTCACAACCAATCTCGAGGATTTTTCACCTCTTGTTTACGATTTTGAAGGGATTTTCTTTGGCAAGCTTCCACAAAAGCTATCTACACAATGCAACATTGATAGACCTGAATCTGGAAAGCCGGTTGGCGGTCAGGGGGACCCATCGGATGAGCGAACATGAACAGGTCCAAGCAAAAACATTCTGGATGAGATTCTTGATCAAGGATTCATGAAACCACCACACATTTCCGCGAGTAGACAATTTTCTTGACCAACTCCACAATCACATATTTGTCACCCAAATTGACCAATGCAGCAGCTATCATCAGATGCACGTACCTGAAAAGGACATCGAGAAGATGGCTTTATGGAACAGTTGCAGGTACTTCGATTTCACAGTCATGTTGTTTGAGATCAGGAACGCCCCTGCAACATTTTATGTTGGCCATAGCTTGATGACATCCTCATGTGCAGCAGCACACGAGAGGAGAACAATGGAAATCTCCAAAAAGTTACTGATTTTGCAAAGGGAGAAATTCTATGCATACATCTTGAAGTCCAACTTGTCATAAATATGACTCCGACAAGGTTCTCCCAGAAATATCACTCCTCGGATAAGCCGGGCTCCCGGTGTTGGATCAGATCCCACATCAAACCCGCTTGACAACGGTTGGATGGCCACGACCGTTAGACATCAATCGAGCCGCCCCCAATGAGAGCAATCACGTTGCGTGCGGCTAGCGGAAAGAAGCTGTTGACACCTATGCTTTGTCTTGTTCTATTGTATATATGGAGGATTTTCATTGCCTCAAGATTAAACCGACAACAGCCTTCTCATTCTGTTTGCATTCGGTTCCACGGCTTCACTCTGCTCGCTTATCACTCTCGCATATCTTGCCATCCACTCTCAGTTCTCGCACCTGCATCTCTTTGCTTTGTTGCTCTCACTCCTTTGTTCAGATTTCTCTCTTCAACACATCAACTATGCGCTTCAACCATCCAAGTTCTCTCTCTACCCTCCAGTCCACTCAAGCTCTCCGCCCTAACTCCTGCAACCAGCTCAGCGTCCTCTTCAGCTAACTCCATACATTGTCTCGCAGCTCCTTGCCTCAGTGAGGCTCTTCCGGCCGTACTTCCTCAGTCGTTTCATGCTGTTGCCGCCGCTCTGTACCTTCCCAAATTCACCTGCAGCTGACATTAGCAGCATCATTTTGAGTGCTTCTCAAGCGTTGGTGGTCCTCCTTGCTGTGACCAAGCCCTGCGTCCAAGTACTCGTCCGTGGCAACATCCGGCATCTTTTCACAACCAACAAGCCTACAACAGCACTTGAGCCACTCTCTGCAGTTATCTTCGTCGAAGCTTCCTACCGCTTCTCAGCCTTCCTTTATTTTGCACGTATTGCTCTCCGTTAACCACTTTCTCTGCAGATTCCCTCAACCTGCTCCCACCTTCGCTACTCCTGACGACTTCAAATGATCACGTGGCACGGTTACCACCTTGTCGTCGCGCCTACCTCCCACACCGCCCTTTTGCCTCCGTTCTCCTCCATTTGCCGAAGCCATCACTTTCCTCTTCATTAGCCTCTCCTGCATCATCAGTGCCTTATGCCATCGTTGCCTCCTCCTCATCTTGCATCATCCTCTCGAGCCACCCTCTCGCGCTGCCTCCTCTCCTTTTCAGTAGCAACAGAATGTCAAAGTCCGGACATCAAACACCACCAGTCTTCCTACTCGATGGTCTCAAGCCAGCTGGGGAACAAGCCGTCACTCTCCTGACCTCTTCAAATGTCTCCGCTTCTCTCAAACTGCCCTTGCTACAGCAGACCTCCTCTGCTTTATAGGATGTCGGACACCACCAGTCTTCCTACTTGTCGGTCTCAAGCCAACTGGGGGCATAAGCCGTCACGCCCCTAATAACCAGAAGACCTCCCTGTTTCGTCAGCACCTACCGTCTCTTCCTACTCCACCGCATCCGCTTCAGCCACGCCTTACTCTTTCTTCTTCTTCAACTTCTTCTTACCTCAGCTTCCATCATCAGCCTTATCAGCCTCCTTGTCATGGTCACCTTTTTTGTGCATCATTACCTACTTCATCTGCCTCATTACCTTCATTATCTTTCTCTACAACCGCATCAGCTCCGTCTTTCCTCCTCATCATCGGGATCGCCCTCAGCTTCATCATCATCTTCATTCACAATCATCAGTGCATGTGGTCCCGCCCCTGTGCCCAAGTCAATCATCCATTTGCCTCTTTCCTCCATCTTCAGCTTTCATCATCCTTTGCTCTACACAAGGATCCGCCCGGTCAACCGCCAACCTCACGGCGACCTGAGCCAATGCCGATATTCTCTGCAGTGCACGAGGCTTGCCCTTGCGCCCAAGTTATCCGCCACCACTTCATCCTCAGCTATCATGAGCATTTGTGACTAGCACAAGGATTTGCACGAGCCAGTTCCCAATCTCACAGCAGCCTGCACCTACGCCAGCAGCAGATTTCTCATGGTGCATTGGTTTCTGCCTTCCCCTTGCCGCATCTCTTTTTCCTTATTTTCAGCATCGCACGTGGCTCACACCTGCGTCCAGAACTTCATCATCAAGCATCCTCCTCCTCATCAGCTATCGTTAGCATCTATAACTGGCATAAGGATCTGCACGTGCTAGCTGCTCGCTTCGCAACAGTCTGCACCCAAGCCGAGAACAGATTTGGCACAGCGCGTTGTCTCTCTGCTTTCCCCTTGCTGCACCTCTATCCCTCTGTCAATCATCGCACATGACTCACCGTTGCACCCAACTCATTTGTCATCCACATTCATCAGCTATCATCATCTGCTTGGCCATCGGGTCCACTCGGTCCTACTGCCACTCTTGTACTGACCAGCACCCACGCCAAATTTCTCCATCACGAAGCATCTCCTGCTAACCTCCCTGGTGACCAATCACCAGAAAGCTGCCACACACCACCACAATCAATATCATGGCAGCACAACCCCTCGACTGGACGCATATTCCTGAACTCGATCAGTTCAGAGAAAACATCCATGACTGGTATGGTGGAGTACAATCAAGACAAGACAATCCTTTATTCAGGATATCAACTCTCCCGATTCCTGGCATGAGTATATGATAACTCAGGGTGTCCTCCAAGGAAACACAAGACAACCCTTTGAGAAATCAAGAGATGCCTTCTGTGTACCACCCATACCGTCTACCACATGATCATTGAAGAACTGTCACCTATTACAGCAAGGTGGCACACTCTTGTGGCAGCAACGTGGAATCCAAGTCTCTGTAACCAGATCTTCAGATCCCTCCATCGAGTGGTCACTCCCCCCACTAGACAAAGACACATGGACTCCGATGTTCTCTAGATCATCAGTAGTTCTCACCTTGTCGGAATCAAGTGGGCTGTCAGAAAGGTGACTCCAATAAGTTCTCCTAGAAATATTACCCCTCGGATAAGCCAAACTCTCGGTGTTGGATCAGATCCCACTTCAAACCCGCTTGGCAATGGTTTGACGTGCACGACCATTAGCCCTGAATCGAGCCGCCCCTAATAAGAGCAATCACGTTGCCACGCTTGCGGCTAGCGGAATGTAGCCATTGACACCTATGCTTTGGCCTGTTCTGTTGTATATATGGAGGACGTTCATTTCCTCTAGATTCAACCCACAACAGTCTTCTCATCCTGTTCGCCTTCGGTCCCGTGGCTTCACCGCCGTGTCTTTGCTCTGCTTAGTGATCATTCTCGCCTATCTCGCCATCCACTCTCAATTCTTGCAATTTCACCTCTTCACTTTGTTGCTCTTACTCCTTGGCTCAGCTCTCGCTCCTTAACTCTGCGCTTGGACCGTCCAAGTTCCCTCATAGCACTCCTTTCCACTAAAGCTCTCCGCCCAGCTCTCACAACCTGCTCGGCGTCCTCTCTGGCTAACTCCTCACATTGTCTCACAGCTCCTTGCCACAGTTAGCATTTCCCACACCTTCCATGTCGCACTGCTTCTACTTGCTTCTGCCGTCACCCTCTTTGTCCCTTTCATTCTTCTGACACACGGTCATGCCGTTTGGACTCACAAATGCCCCGGAAACGTTTATGGTAGCAATGAACAACATTTTTTTGCCGTACCTTGACGATTTTGTTGTTGTGTACCTCGACGACATTCTGGTGTACAGCCACACCCCGGAGGAGCACAATGGACATCTCCGAAAAGTTCTCGAATTTTTGTAAAGAGAGAGTTTTCATAAAACTCTCGAAATGCGACTTCGGTCGTTGTTAGATTGAGTTTCTAGGTCACGTCATCAATAGCGGAAGGATCAATATGGATCCAAAAAATGGCAGCAGTCGCTGATTGGTCGACACCGACCAACGTTCGAGAAATCCAAGTTTTTCTCGGCGATTCGTACGGAACTACACGAGAGTGTCAGCGCCAGTCGCCGACCTCACTCAAAAAGAAAATGAGTGGCGGTGGGGAGACAACGAACGAGAAGTGTTTACCGCTTTGCGGAATGCTTGGACCTCGGCACGAGGCCTACGATTAGCTGATCCAATGGCTGACTACATCATGGCTACGGATGCATCAGACCGAGCCATTCGCGCGATTCTCCTGCAAGACCACGGCAACAGTGAACAACAGGTCGCCTACATGTCTAAAAACTACGAGGACCGGAACTCAACTACGCGGTCCACAAAAAAGAGATGCTGGCAGTTGTGCACGCATTCAAGACATGGCAACGCTACCTTGAGTGCCGCCGATGCATCGTGCGTACCGACCACCATGCGTTGAAAATTTTGAAGACGCAGCCGAATCTCAGCCGACGTAAAATCCGATGGATGGAGTTTCTTGAATCCGGGTTCGACCATAAAATCGAGTACCGACCAGGAAAAACCAATCTGGCGGACGCACTCAGCCGCCGACCAGATTTAATGGCCGACGTGGCAACCCTACAACTACAGCGAGACCCATACCTCGAGCAATTGTTCGCATGAGGCTACGACCAGCACGGCGGATATCATAAAACCAAATTCTGGTTCGATGCACCCCAGTGGTGACGACGCTTCACTCGCCAAGTGGTCCTGCCCCCAAACGACAAAGTTCACTGCACACTTCTCGAAGAATGCCACGACACTGGTCCACGTGGACACTTCGGCGAGGACAAGACGCTGAAAAATCTGGCGAAAACCTACTGGTGGGACAAGATGCAATCTGACGTGGCCAACTCCTACAAGACCTGCGAAACATGTCAACGGCAGAAATCTCGTAGCACGAGGCCAACCGGACCTCTACAGCCGCTCCATGTTCCGACGGAACCATGGGCATACATCTCCATGGACTTCTCACCAGATTACCCGAGGGACATGACGACATCCTTGTGGTCGTCGACAGGTTCTCCAAAATGTCCCTGTTCATTCCGACAACGACCACCATCACCGTCGAGGGAACAGCACGGTTGTTTCTAAAAAACATCGTACGGCTACACAGCATACGGAGAACTATCACAAGCGACAAAGACGGTCGATTCACCAGCCGTTTTTGGCGCGAACTGATGACTCGCTACGGCAGCAAAATTTAACTTTCAACGGCGTTTCATCCTCAAAACGTTGGTCAAACCGAGTTTACCAATCAGACGCTGAAACAAAGTCTTCGAAGACTATGCGAACCTCACGGGACGGATTGGGCAAAAAATTCCCAACTGCCGAAATCGCACATAATTCGACGGTTTCCACCGCAACGCGTAAGCCTCCATTTGAAGTGGTGTACAGCAAACTTCCCACCACACCAGCCGGACTACAAAGTTGCAGCAATATTCCAGCAGTCGACGTTCAGCGTCGAGACTTCACTACCATCTGGGAGGAAACACGGCAGACTCTCTCCAAGACACAAGCAGCAATGAAGTGAGAAGCTGACCGACATCGCAGCCACGACGTCTTCACCGTTGGCGATCAAGTTCTCCTCATATTGACGAACATGAAGCTCTGAGGATCCGGCTGTTGGAAGCTCAAACCCCGATGGTTGGAACCGTTTGAGATCGAGCACATGCAAACCCCTGTGGTTGCGCAACTCAAATTCCCCGACTCTATGCAAGTTTATCCGGTGTTCCATGTCAGCTGACTCAAGCACTACCGAGACCTCGGAGAAAACTTCCCTGGCCGGGATGTCCCTCCTCTGCCTCCCATCCAAGTGGACGAAGACATGGAGTACGTCATCAAGAATATCCTCGGCCACCGACGACGAGGCAAGACGGCAGAATATCTCGTCAAGTGGCACGGCTACAACGCCGCGCATAACAGCTAGGAACCCTACGACAATCTCCGATACGACGATCATCTCATCGATGGCTACTACCGCCGTCTCCGGGCCACATGTGTACGCGCGCCGTTACGTCGCGGCTCAAAAGGGGGGAAGTGATACATACTAGACGTACACTGAAGAGATGCAAGGAAGCTTCCTAACAACACTCCCATTGACCAGGCATCAGTGCCTGATCAGACAGTGACGACAGTCACAAATCGTGCACGCAACAGCAAGAGTTTGGCTAGGGGACACAAGGCAAAGTGTCTGAATGCTTCAATAGCATTTGCAAAGAGAGATGACAAATGACAGGTCCATGGCATAAATACCTGCCGCGGCACACGGCAGGTGTCGCACGCGACGGTCCAAGGGCTGTCCGAAAACCGGCCCAAAACCACTGTTTTGGCCATAACTCTGCGCACACATGTCAGAATACTACGCCGTCTGAACCTAGACGTGCAGGATCACAAGACGGACGCTACGACTGGTCACATGCATGCATCCACCATCAGACGGTGGTCATGCAATGCAAAAACATTCAAATCGGGCTCATGGCCAGTCCGCCGAAAAGACTCCTGCAGGCTACAGAAAAACAGGAGGGGATCCCGGTAGTGTCCGGGGCTCTGGAACGGTAGTCGGCACCTACACTTGGACTTGGATTCCAAATTGCTATAGGGAACCCCGATGTCACCGTTGGTCATAGGGAACCCCGATGGCACCGTTGGTTATAGGGAACCCCGATGGCACCGTTGGTCATAGGGAACCCCGATGGCACCGTTGGTCATAGGGAACCCCGATGGCACCGTTGGTCATAGGGAACCCCGACGGCACCGTTGGTCATAGGGAACCCCGATGGCACCGTTGGTCATAGGGAACCCCGATGGCACCG
>SZWC01011536.1:46715-65561 GCA_023375785.1 Penium margaritaceum | reverse complement strand
GGGATAGTCAAGAATCTCAACCTCATCTCAGAATGAGGTGTGCATGGGGTTGGTGCTGCACAAACTGGTGTGGCGTGCAAGCAGTTTTGAAGGATCTCAAATCGACTCTAGAGAGAAAGAAGGGAGGTTCTTGGTTGGAGAGGTTGGGTCTTGGAGTCGGACGAGAGGGTAGAGGAAGGGGTAGGAGATGTAGAAGAAGGGAATGAGAGGTTGGAGGCAAATGGTAGGAGCCAGGCAGGGACAGTGTGGGGGGAATCAACATCCTACTCTAAAGGGAGGGAACTTGAGGGAGGGGAGAGCGGTATGGTCAGGAGAGGGCAAGAGCGCAGCAGTCACTTGGAACTGGCAAGGTGAAGGTGAGGTGAGAGAGGAAGAGGAGCAGACGACCATGGTGGATGCATGTTCTTTTCATTTCTGAGGGATGGTATGCTGTAGTGTCTGTCCACGTGTGTGCGTGCTCGTGTCTGTCCACGTGTGTGCGTGCTCGTGTCTGTCCACGTGTGTGCATGCGTACGTGCACGCTTGCTCGCGTGCGCACACCCATGCGTGTCTTCGGGCGGGCGAGCGGGCTGGCAGGGGGGCAATTGGGTGGGCGAGGACGGGTGTGGGTGCAGCCGTGCGCGGGTTGGTGTGCACGCATGCACGCGTGTGTTCGTTGGTGTGTTCAAGTGTGTGATGGCCGTGCTGTCTGTCCTGTGCGCTGCTGGCCACAGCACGTACTGAAACTGGAGCAAGAGGAGTATGAGCGTGAGAAGATCAACTGGAGCTACATCAACTTCAAGGACAACCAGGACGTGCTCGACCTCGTCGAAGGGGTAAGTCTGCTGCTGCCGTGAGCTACATCAGGAGCAAAGCACCAGACCTGCGCAAGCTTTGCGGTTCAGGGTTCTAGTGACAGACCGCCACTTGCTTTCCTTGTGTGTGGAGGAGGCAAGGGTTTTGCGAATGCTTTTGGGCCGCATGGCCTTTTAGATGTGTGCTATATTGCCCCCAGCAGTGGAGGCACTTTGTGATGCCTCCTGCTGTTCATTTGCTCTATTGTGGCCCTGCTGCTGCCTCATGCGATTCCATTGTTCCGCTGTGATTCAGGAGGTGAGGCAGTACATTGGTCCCGGGGTGTGGGGGGTTAGTAGGCAAGGGGGAGGGGAGGAGGGGAGGGTTGGAGGGGAGAAGGGGGCAGGGGATTCAATCTTGGCATCCCCTCGCACACTTCTGAGGTTCCTGTGTGCAAACATGCCTGGGTGGGCATGGTATGTCCCTTGCGTTGTGGTGTTGCTGTGTATTGGTTCATGCTGCGCAGGATAGAGGCATCCTCTCCATCCTTGACTCCGCCTGGTGAGTGCCGCATTCCTGCCACACTGTTCTGCACATAACACCGTTTCAGGTCAAGGGTGATTGGGGGTGGCAATTTCCCTTGTGCTCTGTGCTCAGCGCCGTCTTCGACGTGATTTCACTGCAGTCTCACGGCAGGTTTGCAGGGTACTGGTTGTTGTGGCTACTCCACCGCGGCACATTCTGCTGTCTTGCTCTGTGTGCGCTGTCTGCGCCGGGGTCATCCTTTTGCTGTGGCCGCTGTGGCCAGAGTGGCTTCCGTTGCTATTGTTCCTCGGAGCATCCCCTGCCACCGTCATCGTCATGGGTGCTGGGTGCACACATGGGTGCACCATCGTGATCATTGGGTACTGGGTCAGGTCATCCTCATTGTGGTCTCTCCACCACCACCACCACCACCACCACCGCCGCCACCACCACCACCACCACCACCACCACCACCACCACCATCATCATCATCATCATCATCGTCATTGTCGTCTTCGTCATCGTCATCGTTGTCGATTTGTCGTTGCTGTCATTGCCATCCTGCCCATCGGGTGTAAGAGGTGTGGAAGCGGTGGGCGCTACACCAAGGAGATCGCTGAAACGCTCCCCCACGACTTGTGTGTATCCGGCCTGATGCAGCAACAGTGTCCGACGCCTGCGATCTCGCACGATCTCCATATCAAGAAACACCGATGCAGGACCGAGGTCCTTCATCCTATAGGCAGTCTAAGGGTATGTTTGGCGCGGCACGATGTACAAAACTGTCCTCTAACCTACTCGACCTCTACATCGGTCGCGTGTCTGGTAATCTGCACGACCTCGGTCGATCGTCCGAACGGTGTCCAGCGGACGATCGGCCGAGGTCGAGTTGTTTGCGAGATACGCCGACGAAGTCGAGGTCGTATAGCTTGGAGGACAGGGACCGTAAATCGTGCCACGCCAACCATACCCTAAAGGACAGCCTTAGCCTCCTTCACGGCCTCCAGGGACGGAGACGCGATCAGAAGGTCATCGACATAGACCAGGATGGCGGTGAACCGCTCGGGTGTCGGTAGGATGAAGAGAGAGGGATCTGCCTCGCTCTGTACATATCCCGCANGTATGTTTGGCGCGGCACGATGTACAAAACTGTCCTCTAACCTACTCGACCTCTACATCGGTCGCGTGTCTGGTAATCTGCACGACCTCGGTCGATCGTCCGAACGGTGTCCAGCGGACGATCGGCCGAGGTCGAGTTGTTTGCGAGATACGCCGACGAAGTCGAGGTCGTATAGCTTGGAGGACAGGGACCGTAAATCGTGCCACGCCAACCATACCCTAAAGGACAGCCTTAGCCTCCTTCACGGCCTCTAGGGACGGAGACGCGATCAGAAGGTCATCGACATAGACCAGGATGGCGGTGAACCGCTCGGGTGTCGGTAGGATGAAGAGAGAGGGATCTGCCTCGCTCTGTGCATATCCCGCACGAGTCAAAGTGCCGGTGATCTCCCGGTTCCAACACCGCGGAGACTGCTTGAGGCCGTACAAGGACTTGCGCAAGCGCCAGACCTTGTTACCGTCCTCAAATCCTGGTGGCTGAGCCACGTAAATCTCCTCATCCAGAGAGCCATGGAGGAACGCATTGTTCACGTCCATCTGGTGCAGTTCCCAGTCATGCTGAGCCACTACACAGAACAGAGCTCGAGCTGAGGTCATGCGGCCGATAGGGGCAAAAGTGTCAGTGAAATCGACGCCCTCAATCTGAGAATACCCCTTGATGACCAAGGGCGCCTTGTAGCGTTCCAGCGAGCCATCCGGCTTCACCTTCTTGCAAAAGACCCACTTGACATGAATAGCCTTCCTCCCAGGCGGAAGGTCGACAAGCTCGTAGACTCTATGCTCTCGGATACCGCAAAGCTCATCCTCGCAGGCAGCGCGTCAAGCGTCAACATCCTGTGATGAGAGAGCTTCCCTGAGGGTGCCCGGGTCGGATGCCATAGAGGGAGAGGTCTGCGTGACAAGGGCACACGCCTCGTTGCTAGGCCTGACGACCACAAGATCAGCTGCTGCATCACAAGCGATATGGAACTGGCGAGTGACGAGATCATACCCTACGGGGCATGCTGGATGTACCTCTGTGAGCTCAGTGCGGACACTCTAGCCTAGGGCCTTTGTGCCGGGGTCACCACTCGCGATGCTACGAGAGGGACGCCTGGGTGCGGGACCTGACGCTCGTTGAGCTCCGGAATCCAGTGGTCGAAGGCGGCCACCGGGTTCACGGGAGTAACCTGAGCTCGAGGGACGCACCTCAGGCTCAGGGACAGGTACGACCACAGCTGGTGGGGGCTGAGGCAAGGCAGCCGGTGATGCCATGCAAGGAGATGCGTGTGTGGGGGACACGGGGCTGGGTGTGACAGTAGGAGCAGGCAAGACTGGGCCTAACACAGAGGCAGGAG
Source organism: Penium margaritaceum (assembly GCA_023375785.1). NCBI lineage: Eukaryota > Viridiplantae > Streptophyta > Zygnematophyceae > Desmidiales > Peniaceae > Penium > Penium margaritaceum. The sequence continues at coordinate 61,806 of SZWC01011536.1, read as the reverse complement.
TACCAGCAGACGCAGGTGCGGAAGTAGGCGAGACTGGACTAGACACGGCAACATGAGTGCCAGCAGACACAGGTACTGGTGCAGAAGTAGGCGTAGGAACAGAAGCAGGGGCACCTGTGGGGTGTGAAACAGGTTGTACGGGCAAGGTATCTGGTCCGACAGCGATGATCGCCGGGTTATCAAGGGCCGGAGACAGAGAGGTGAAGGGGGCTCAAACAGACACATCAGCCTCGTGAGAGGTGCTCGCTGGCGTAGAAGTCTCCCCCATCCACCGCGAACCCTCACAGGTAGGAACATGCATGGCGGAGAGTGCCGTGATTGAAGTCAGATCACGGTAGGTGAGAGACTCGAAAAAGAGCGTGTCGCGTGACTGAATAACACGGTGATGAGTGGGGTCCCAGAAGCGCCAAGCCTTCGACCGCGAGGAAATGCCAACGAAGGCACACAAGCGGCCCCGAGGTGAGACCTTGGACCCCTGCTGGTCCTCCGTATACCACACGGAGGCTGGGGATCCCCAGACGCGAGCGAGATGAAGGTCAGCACGGTGGCCAAACCAGAGCTCATACGGTGTAATATGGTCCGGAAGCGGACCATGCGGGAGACGGTTCCAGACCCAAGTCATGTAGGCGAAACCCTCAAAGACAAAGGACTCAGGGAGACCGCACTCAGACCGCATAGCGCGAACCGCATCCTCCATGGTGCGGTTCCAACACTCGGAAACACCGTTCTGCTGAGGGGTGGCAGGAGCAGAGACCTGGTGAAAGATCCCGTGCTCAGCAAAGAATCCGTCCATCTCGCCAAGGAACTCACCGCCGCGATCCGAGCGGAAAGCATGTAGCGTGTGACGCGACTGATGCTCAACCATCACTAGCCAGAGTCGAACCGCAAGGGTGGCGTCGCTCTTCTGACGTAGGCTGTAGACCCACCGCATCCGGGTAAAGTCATCAGTCAGAGTCAGAACATACCGGCCCCGATCAGATAGAGACTCGACCGGAAGAGGACTGAGAAGGTCTGAGTGGACTAACTCAAGAGGTCGAAGCGCTCGGGAACGAGAGTCAAGGCAGGTGCATCAGTGCATCTTCCCCTGAGCACAAAAAAAGGTAGTCGGTCTTGGGTGGCTTCTCGAAAGAAGCCGCGTCAAGACCGAGAGCTGGCTGTGTCCGAATGAGCTTCGACACAGTATCGGAGTCCACGTGACAAAGACGGCGATGAAGCAACCGCTGGTGTTCCGGAGACAGAACACCAGTGACAAAGACCCGACCGGAGGAGGAAAGAGAGCAAGGGGAGGAGGTCTGAGAGACACGATACAGATCATCTACGACTGAGGCGCGAAGAACAACACTACGAGTGTCAGTGACAGTCACAGTCGCTGAGTCTGCGGTATGCTCCACAGAGAGATCCATCAGTGTGCAGGCACGCACAGAAATCAGGCTTAGCTCAAGATCAGGTACAAACAACACGTCAGAAAGGTACAAGGGGCCAGACGGACCATCGAAACATACAACTCCAACACCATGGACGGGCAAGGACTGACCAGAGCCTGTACGGATGAAACGGACAGACGTGACAGGACCGAGAACAACAAAATCACTACGACGACACGTCATGTGATGAGTGGCACCAGAATCGATGATCCAAGTGCCACCGGAGTCACGACTGGTGGACGTCACTGTACAACGAGCAATAGAACACTCGGCATCTGAGGGACACTGAGCCGTCAGTGGGGAGGAACGACGGAGGGCACAAATATGAGACTCATGAACCCAATCGGTACAGTCAGGCCCATCATCATCACATGCTGATTGTGCCCCACCACAAGCGTCGTCACGAGCCACAGGAACGGACGGACAGACAGTGTGTGGACCACCCGACGATGAAAACACACTCGCACCTCCCTGAAAGTGGAGCGCCAGAAGGTGTCGGAGCTCAGCGATGGTGTGGTCGCGTGGGTCCGGATCACTGCTACTCGCTGGTGAGGAAGTGAGAACAGCTGCAGTTGTGGCTGCCACGCGTCCGGAGGATGGAGAGGATGACGTGATGGACGTGGAACAGAGGGCGTATGGAGCCTTGAGCCCACGAGTAATCTGCGCCCAGTCGAGCGGCTGCTGGCACTCGGTGTAGCGATGGGCACCTCCACAGTTGTAGCAGTGAACAGAGCGTCCACTGCTACTACTGGATGGCGACTACTGCTGTGACTGCTGCTGACCTGATCCATGCTTCCCCTTCTTCTTCTTCCCCTGAGCTGCTGCTGCAACACCCTGTGTCTGAGTGGGTGCGGGTGGGGCTGAAGAAGAGGAAAGATGAGGACGTGATGGAGGATGAAGAAGGAGACTGGAGGAGGGAAGATGGGGGTGATGTGACGACTGCTGCAGCAAGGGAAGTCTCTTGATGGGCCACGGCTGCCTCGCGGGCTGAAGTCACCTGGAGGAAGAGCTGATGCGCCCAGGGGAGAAGCTACAGAGTAGCTGAAAATGGCTTAAGGATAACGTCACTGTATCGTGTGAAGATGTCAGTGTACTCAAGGCAAACTCCGAGCATGATCGTATGGAGCGCCCACAGCTGTGTGCCTCCTGAGGTCCCAAGGCGCGTGTAGATGCACATGGCGCGGCGCCAGTAATCGGTTGCAGGCTCTGCCGGCCCCTGACGGAGAGAGTGGAAGGCACGAATGTGTGCTTCACGAGTGGCGTACGTCTCTACGCCCAGCAGGGATAAGGCCAGATCCCAACCTCCGCGTGGGTCGGCGCCGGTGCCTGTGCCTGCCTCGCCAAGGAAGGGGTGAAATTGACGACGGTCTCGTGTGGCATGGCATAGAGGAGTCCGCGCATCGCCCTGGCTACTGTCAGCACCTGTGCTGTGTCTGTAGCCTGATACAGGCTGTGGTATTGTGGCCACACGCCCTCTGAAGTAGCCCAAACCTGAAAGAGGATCTCCCAGCAGTCGAAGCCGTCCTCACTGATGTACCGTGGAGGTGGTGTCTCAATGTCCTTGGGTTGCCGCTCCGTGGGGAGAGCAACCGCAGGCCAAGGAGGACGAGGGACGGGGAAGACTCCTGGAAGGGGATAGTCACCGGGATAGTCGGGTGACGATTGTGGCGAAGGAAACCAAGGAGAGCTGGTGCCCGTCTGCAGCTGACGGAGGCGCTCCTGAAGAACTCGAATCTCATGATCCTGGGAGTCGCCTGTCATGCCTGGCATGAATGGATCATCATCCAGGAGGTCAGGAGGTGGTGGGTCAGGTCTAGCTCCTGTCACGGGTGCCTGAGCCGACTGCTGTGTAGAGACCGCGACGCCGGCAGCTCCCTCGAAAACCTGCCGTGGGACTGTGGACTGGGCACACACAAGATCAGTCAGCGTGCGGATAGCATCAGTCTGCTCCCGCTGTAGGCGACGCATCTCATCCTGCTGGCTCCGCAGGTCCTAAATGGCCTGCGAGCGTGGGCTCAGGACCCCAGAAGAAGAGGAGGACGGATCACCTGTCCCCTTCCCCTTGTTAACAGACGAGTCCATATCACCTCTCAGTATGGGTCGACAGGTCAGGTTTGTCGGATTGCAAAAACGTTAGCGTTTCTTGAGGAGTTGAGACGCCGGCAATTTTTGACTGTCCAGCCAAACATTTGGCCAAATATGGTGCTGACATCAGCAGGTGGCTGCTGACGTCAGCACAACCTAATGACGTCAGCAAGCAAAAATGCTGAGGTCAGCTCGACTCCCCTTCCTTTTTTTTCTCTCGCGGTTCTGTGCCAGCGTGCAGCCACTCTGCGGCGGCTGCGCGGAAGCTGCGCGAAGGCTACGCAGCAGCTTTCGCTCAGCTGCTGCTGCAGCTCTGCTGTCAGTTGCAGCAGCAGTTGCGTGGCTGCGTGCGCAGCAGTGGCAGCAACGGATGCGCAATGCCGTTGCCGCTGCTGCGCGCTGCGGCTACTGCTCGCTGCCGCCGCCGCGCACTTCTGTTGTTGCCGCTGCTGCGCTGCTATTGCTGCAGCTGCTGTTGCTCTACTGCTGCCGCCGCGGCTGCCGCTGCTGCTGCTGCTGCGCTGCTGTTGCCGTCGCTACTGCTGCTCTGCTACTACCGCTGCGCTGCTGTTGCCGCGGCCGCCGCTGCGGCTGCGGACGGCGGCTGCACTCGCTGCAGCCGCCGCGTGTAGCTGTAGCTGCTGCTACGACGCTGCTGCTGCCGCTGCTGCTGCTGCTGCTCTACCGCTATGCTGCTGTTGGCACGGTGGCAACGCCGCTGCTACGGTCTCACGTGAAGGGTGTGGGCTGCGTCGACGACGACCGGCTGTCTTCGACAGGCCCCAGTGGATCTGCTGCAGCGGTGACTCTCACTGCTGCTGCTCTGCTACGTCTCTGCTTGGCAGCTCAGTGACAACTGTCTCACTGCTCTGATACCATGAAGAGATGCAAGGAAGCTTCCTAGCAACACTCCCGTTGACCAGGCATCAGTGCCTGATCAGACGGTGACGACAGTCACAAGTCATGCACGCAACGGCAAGAGTTTGGCTAGGGGACACAAGGCAAAGTGTCTGAATGCTTCAATAGCATTTGTAGAGAGAGATGACAAATGACAGGTCCATGGCATAAATACCTATCGCGGCGCACGGCGGGTGTCGCACGCGGCGATCCAAGGGCTGTCATAAAACCGGCCAAAAAACACTGTTTTGGCCATAACTCTCCGCACACATGTCAGAATGCTACGCCGTCTGAACCTAGACGTGCAAGATCACAATACGGAAGCTACGACTGGTCACATGCATGCATCCATCATCAGACGGTGGTCATGCAATGCAAAAACATGCAAATCGGGCTCATGGCCAGTCCGCCGAAAAGACTCTTACAGGCTGCAGAAAAACAACAGGGGGTCCCGGCAGTGTCCGGGGCTCTGGAACGGCAGTCGGCCCGCTCCCAGCTGGTAGTCCGTCACCAGTCGTCGCACCGGTGTCACCGGGGCCCGCCTCAAGGATCTGCACGAGTATGGACGCGGCCGAGTGGTCACAGTAGACTGTACAAGAACGTCACAAATCACAACATACACAAGTCCCTAGTCTTCTCGACTGGACATCTTTGTTACTACGCAAACATGCCATCGCGTCGCGAGAACCGCGATATTCACTCGAATGGTTGAAGGCAAACTAGCCAACTGCCCCACCCTCTGTGGACATTCTCGAACCTTCTGACAGCCTCGACCACTCTCGCGAACCCACGAACCGAAGTGTCACAACCTTTTGGTCGACTTTTCGACGCCACACGACGAATCTGGATTTATAATGATGCATCACGCATCTTCACCGTCGATTCACGAAGACCCGCGAATTCTCGACGGACCTCCTCGAATCCGACCACTCACGATGTGACTCCGCACGCATCGTTCGACATCCGACGTAACGACCCCGACTATGCTTCATTTGTAACTCGACACCTGTATATATATATAATATATATATATTAGATATGTTTGACCGTTTCGACACTTGTCATCGAAGTACAGTTACCACTGATTATAAATTTGTCGTGTCCCAAATCACAAATATTGTTTTTCCTCGCAACTCCTACCTATTCACCATGTACGCTCCGTTCGGCGTAACATTCTCATTCTCACTATTGTATATATGTGCTCGAATCACGCGGCATTTGTCATCAAAGTACATTTACTACTTAATACAAATTATCCACTTGTTGCAAGGACCCCAAATCGTTTGTTGTCCGCACCTCATCTGTGTGATCCACCTACATTGTTCTCGGCATAATAAAAACCTTTTGTGCTCACCATCTTGATTATGCCATACAAATTTCTCTTTTCTGATGTTATTTTATTTGATAAAGCCGAGTTCATGGGTTCTTGGATTCTACCTGTAGGAATGGTTCTAAACAAGAGTTTTCCTTGCAGACGGTTGATGTGTGACGCTGGAACTGACGTGTTTCGAGGCGCACATGCTGGATGGAACCCGTCGCAGCTGGGAAAACCACTCGCCGATGTTCTCAGTCGGCGTGGCAAGAACTGGAGTGGCGTGGAATGTCAGGAGAGCCTACGAATCCTCCTTTTCTCGTTCCCCGTTGCGCCGTGTACGGTCAAACCAGTGATAGCAGCCAACACAAGTTTTGTGAGAAGGGGGAGTCATGCTACGGTGTCACATCTACTTTCTTCATCTTTCGCATTGCCACGCGTCCGACACACCTGCGTTTCTCCTGCAGCCAGTCAGCGACAGTGCTCTTACCCCCCCCCCCCCCCCGCCCCTGCCCTCCTCCAACGTGCCCACATACCCACACGTGCATGTACTCACCGCACCGCGGATCGCGACACGAGACTGGAACAGACCCACACTCCGCAGGTGCAAGTGGGAGCGGTCACCACGCCGCGCTGTTACAGCGCCGCGGTCTCTGGCGTCGGCCGCACATGCTGAAATACCCCTGCGGACGCGGGGCTATGCTCGCACTCCCAGGCAGACTGGAAAAAGAACCGAAAAAAGCGTTAGCGGCGCATCCTAGCAACCTTGTACCGAGCGTCGTTGGCCGCAAGCTCCATCACCACCGCAAAACCGTCGCTGACTGTCAGCCCCTCACGACGCCACACACCACCTCAGTACACTACGGTGCGCCAGTCAACGTTAGCCCCCGTCGCCGCGCGCATCGCACCGCACATACTCCAGATTGTATCGCACTAACTGACCAGCCGTCTCGCACGAAATTGTCGCAGCGCTGAAGTGCATCGCGTTGAAGCGCAGACGTTTTTGAGAGCAACGCTTCTCGCTCGCGTTGACTTTGCGGCTTACGAAAGAGGAAGAGAGAAAGAGAGAGGGAGACGCAGACGTCTTTTGGCTTTGGGTGGCGCTTTGCGTTGTGATCTGATGTGACGCGAGCCTCATCCGAACGTAACTCCGCAGCACTGCATTGCACTGCAGAAGTCCACCACGCGACCCATTGCCATACACTCGTTGAGTGCACCAGCGGCCTCATCCGTCTTCTGCGTCGCGAGCTGGAGCATACGATGGCCGCAACCGTCGCTGTTGCTTTTGCTGCGGCGAGAAAAATCTCAGCCTCAATTTTCCTCTTCCTGCTGCTGGCTCACATCTCCGCATGTGCCACATCAGCGAGCACCACCACAACCACCATCAGCAGCAGCAGCAGTAGCATATTCAGCGGCACTAGTTCCAATACAGCACGTGCACGTCTAGCGACGCGACAATCTCGCCGCCTGCTCCAACAACAATCCCACCACCACCACCCAAAGCAACAGCAGCAGGAGCAGCAACAACAGCGGCAGGTCAAAAACAGTGCACGGGAGCGCAGGTTGGGTGCGCGCGTGCGCAGCGGTAGCCTTGAGGTGGTGAGTCTTAACCCCCTCCACGGCGTGAGAGATGGAGCGGCGGCGACCTTGCGCTTGCACTCACGCTGGCACCCAACTACGCTGGCAGGCGCCGCCGCTGCCGCGTCGCAGGCTTCTTCCCAAGGAAATTCAAAGGCAGCACCAGACCCTCCGCTGTGTCTGTCTGCCGCCCGCTGCCCCGCCATGGCTCCGTGCTCGGGCGGCAGCGGCGACGGCGGCGAAACGAGCGCAGAAGCATGCTGGGTTCAACAGCACTTCGAGCAAGCGCTAGCAGCGCCACAACAGCAGAAGCGGGCAGCGATACCAGCAGCGTGGCCCGCTGGAGCAGCGGCGGATCACCCAATTCCGCGGCGGCCGCGGCCGCAGTGCGGGCCGCACAACCACTGGCTGGGACCGTGTTGGGAGGCGCAGGAGGCGCCGAACAGGACCAACCCAATAGGGGCGGGTGCAGGCAGAGCCGGTGGCGCCGCTGGCGGCGCCGGTGCAGGGGGGCTGCAGTGGCTGCTGCCGACGGGCGCAGCAGGTGAAGTGCTGCGGCCCGGATGCCTGTGGAGCGGCGACGGGCGGAGGCAGCGGCGGCAGCAGCGGCGGGGCCTAGCGCAGCGGCGGCATGGTGGCGGCTGGGAGGAGGACGAGGCGGGCGGGTGCGAGCACTTGTGGGTGAGGGCGGACGCGGCACCATGGAGAAGCGGGTGGGTGGCGCAGGTGGCGGTGCTACACAACGTGTTCGTGAACGCGCGCGGTCAGGTGTTCAACCGCACGCATCTGTTTGACGTGGAGGGCTGCCATGCCACAGACGAGGTAGGTAGGCGTGCGTGCGTTTTAACTTCCACTGTTGCGAGCGCGGTCGCAATGCGTGTGTCATCATGGACTGCACTGCACTGCACCTGCGGCCCACTTGGTCCATGCCTTACTCTGCTGCTGCCGTGCTGAGCAGCGCAGCCTGTGCCATGCCGAGCTGCGCCTTGCTGCACAGCGCTGTACTGTGCCCGGCTGTGAAGTGCATGTGAAGTGCAGGTGAAGTGCAGGTGCAGGTGCAGATGCAGGTGCAGCTGAATGCAGTGGGTAGAGTGTGCGCCCACGTGTCGCATTGCATGGAATCACAAGGATAGGATGTTCACATTCACACATGCGTGTGCATAGCTGAACACACACAAGCACGCACGCACGCACGCACGCACGCACACACGCACGCACGCACGCACGCACGCAAGCACGCTGTGATTGCTTTTCCGCTGCATTGCAGTTTGACTTGGAGAGCCACACGAAGGTGAAGCACGTGCACGCCGCCCTCAACCTGCTCGACCTGCGCCACCACCCTACCACCTCCGCCGCCGCTACCGCCACCACCAACGACTCCCCCTCCCAACCCCCGGACGACATCCAGATGGTGGCGCCTTGGGCAAGGGCCCAGCTGCATGACAAAGCAGCAGCACGGCCCGACCAGGCAACACAGCGCATGCTGCGGCAGCGGCAGCTGCAGGGCGGGAAGGGCGAAGGGGAGGACCAGGAACAGCCGCAGCCGAGGCAGCAGTGGCGCGAGAGGTTGAACGCGGCCGTCGACGCTGTCGCGTACCAGCTGCCCATGGCTGTGATGGCGTTCACCATGGCGCAGCAGCAGCCTGCACTGCATGGAGCAACTCTCATGCTGCACGGACAACAGCAGCTGGTTTGTGAACTACCCTGCCTTTGTCCTTCCTCCTCTGCATGAGATTCCTGATCCCCTCCTCCTCCTCCTCTTCCTCTCCCCCTCCAACTGCTCTTCCTGCTCCAACACCTCAAACTCTTTGTCCTGCTGCATTTCCTCCACCTCCTCTTCCATCTCCTCTTCTCCTTCCTGCTCCACCTATTTTTCCTCCACTTTGCCATACTACTGCTGTTGGTGAGCGCAAGATTGGGAGTCCTGCTGGCGAGGACAGAGCAGGAAGTTTTGGAACTAGCCTTACTCGTCCACCATGCACCCTGCCACCGATGCGCTTGTCTCGCACTCCCTCCAGAGCTACACACATTTAGCATTGCATGGGTGAGGGGGAAACACTGCTTTGTGCCTGCGTGTGTGAGTTGCTCATCTCATCTGCTTGCGCATTGCGATCCACGTTTCACATCCATGTCCGCGACAACACCGCTCGAGCAACAGCTGCTGCACCATGTCGAGGCTGCACCCCAGCTTTTCCGCCACTTCCTCGGCGGTAGTGCCACTGGCCACGACGACGACAGCGACGGCGACGACAGGCGGCGCGGGATTGCAGCAGAGAAGGCATGGCTGGGTGCGTTCTCGCGGGCCCTGCAGCGCGTTGAGTCTCCGTCAGCGCACCAACTGTGGTTCGTGGAAAGGCTGGTGCAGGTGCGTTGTGATGCGTGTTGTGGTGTGTTGTGGTGTGGTGTGGTGTGGTGTGGTGTGGTGTGGTGTGGTGTGGTGTGGTGTGGTGTGTACATCACAAAGACCCGCACCGAGTGGGGCTGTGTGGGGTGGCTCCAGGCAGATGTCACAGGGTGCAAGACGGAAGGCCGTGTGTTCCCTCTTTGCAGGGTGTACTTTTGAATGTTCAACTGGCTGCATTTATTTTTCCATGTGAGAGACAGAAGTACAGGCATGAGCTGCTGGTGAGAAAACTGCCAACACAGGTTATGGAGCAGCTGGTGTCAAAAGGATTTTTTTTTTCTTTACTTTTCTTTAGGGTGCAACATTGGCCCCGGTTTGCTCTACACCAGCAACTGTGAAGACTCTGCCACAGAACGCAGGATTAGAATCTCTTGTGCGCTTTGATCAACATGAAGAAAAGCCCCTTGCCTTCCTCTGCCTTGTGTGGAAGAAGACCTGCCGGCCTTTGCACTCGCAACCGCACCTGCAATCTTGCACGATCTAAACCAGAGTTATGGTTAATCGTGCTACTTTAATACACTATAGAATGTGAGTATACGGTACATGCAATACTTCAGGTTCCTAGTAATTTCCATGCATGCATACACTTTGTAATACACCATTGAACTAGTGGAAGAATGTTTTATATTGACAAAATAGTTGAATTCTACCGTGGTTTCTTTTGTATGTGAAGTCTGTTTAATTATGTGTATTCAGATATGTTAGATAGCCTACTTATTTACTTCGATGATATAGTGGGTATATTGGTCTCTTGTCATATATGTCGCAAACGTATAGCGACATCGCGAGGTATTTCATACCTCGAAACACCCTACTTGTGATTTCGCTCGAAGTTCGGAAGGGGCCGCTCGCGTCATTTGCTCAACCATGACGAAGTCCGTGGTGCCCCCCCCCCCAAGTACCTCGAGTGTATCTGGGGAGTGTATCGTGAGGTGTATCGTGGAAATGCGAAGTGTTGCAACTTATGTATTGCAATGTTCCATCGCGCAAGCCCCCCCCCCCAAACACGTGAAGTGTATTGGGGGGGTGTATCGTAAAGTGTATCGTACATGTCTATCGAAAACGAACTTGTGTACATTTATTTGGTCATCTCTTGTAATACACAAGTTTAAAAAGTCGATACCCCCCAGATACAGTCTCCGATACACTACCCCAATACACTTTCGACTTGGGGGGGGGGTTAGGGCTATCCACACCCCCCCTCCATATCGAAAGTGTATTGGGGTGGTGTATCGGAGAGTGTCGCGGATAGACATGCAAAATTACAACTTGTGTATTGGCGAACGTCGCCTTCCTCGGTAACCCAAAGGGAACCTGCCGGATCCCGCGATCGCAGGGTCCGGCAGATGCCCAGGATTTTTTGCTCGCAGATTCTTCGCGAGACTGCTCGCGTCTGACATCGGCAACGCCGATGTCAGACGCGAGCGACCTCGCCATCAAAGTCGGCGAGGTCTTTCTTCGTGGGCGAAATCGCCCTGTACACTCGGCGTCGAGTGTATTATGTGGACCGGAATAGTCAAATTAGGTATACTCTGCCAACGGACAACAAAGGCCTGAATAATACATGATAGGAAAGGACGACCCAAATAGGTAAGGTAACATAAACCAAGCATAACACTAATATTGGAGCAGCTGAAAATGGGTCACATTGAAATAATAGTATTTGTTTTACCTATGCGTTGTTAAAAATGCAAAAGTATTATTATTCTAAATTTTTTAAAATGATATCAGAACTTGACGGAAGTTCGATGAAACTTCCAATGCAATGAACACAGAAATATCTGTGTATTTAGGATGTACACGAAACTTCCATGAACCATTCCTATTAATGGCAGTAAATTTCCTGGAAACATCCTCCACATATGTTCCGATTTTGTACACTAGTTTACCAGTGTGTACTTTTGGGGTGATTGACCATAAATGCTAACCCAATAGCCCCGCCCATGCGCCCACCCTGCTGTCCCACCGCAGCCCCTCTTCCAATCGTGTGAGGGCCCCAGCCCCGCACTGTGGCGGGCACTGCGCTCCTCCCTGCCATGGGCACAGCGGGCTCCTTCGCCGGGCGCAGCAGCCGCTGCAGCGGCAGTGGAGGCGACGGGTGACTACGACGGTGTGCCTCTGCCTCCGCCTGCACCACGTTTGCCGCTGCTCCCTGGCGAGTGGTGCGTGGCGGTGGAGCGCGGCGTGCTTTCCATGGTGGGAAGGGCGGGTGCAAGGCAGCTGCTCGTGATGCTGCAGCAATTCTTTTCCAAGGAGCGCATTTCTGTGGTTGACAACAGCAGCAAGCAGCAGCAACCAGGTGAGGATGAACATGAACATGAACATTATGCTCAAGCTTGTTGCTCCTCTCCAGGCTTTACCCGCATGTACTGCTCCCACAATCATGCCAGTCAGTCACTCCTCCGTTCACGAATATCTCCATTGCATATTGGACGTGTTTTGCACCAATGCAGCTCGATCCGTACTAACACGCGCTGCCTTGTACATAGTCGGCCCGACAACGTCCGCTCTATCAAGCCTGCTTTTCATGCCACCAGGCGCAGCAGTCGTGGAGCTACACCCAATCACGTCACCCTCCGTGACCCCTTCCGCGAGCGCGAGTACACACGTGGGCCCAGACACCGACATGCACACCACAGAGCAGCATCAGCAAGAGAGCACACCAAGGCTGGCAGAAGTGGAGCTTGCAGAGGCCCTGGAGCTGCAGCTGTTTGTCATCTTCTGCAGCAGTCGCAGCGGAACAATCGGAACAAAAGACGGTGCGGAATCAGGGCTGGTTGATTGCAGCAGGGAATCGCTTCTGGACACGATTGACAGGGTGGCTCGGTATGTGTACCCTCTTCTTGACGTTGCCGCCGATGGTCCTTGCGCTGATGAGGGTGCAGCTGGATGTGGCAGCGGCGGGAGCAGCAGCGGCGACAGAAACAGCTTCCATGGCAAAAGCAGCAGTGGACTTAGGGGTGTGGCACCGGCCATCCGCTCCAGTTCACAGCCAGATTCTGCAGAGCCTCGGTGGAAGAAGGTCAGTGCCAGCAGGCGCTTTGTCCAGTGGCAGGAGTGTGTGGGCAAGCATGGGAAGTGGGTGCTGAACCCATCCCCACGCCGCCTGCCATGGATGCATTGGGCGCAACGAAGGCCACAGTGGGAAGCATGCGACCGCGTGCATATCGCCACCGTGGCTGGGGGAGTGGCCAACAACGCAGCAGATGCCATTGCTGACCGATTTTTGGGATTACAGCAAGAAAGACCACCCCAAGAAGCAGCAGCAGCAGCAGCAGTAGCAGCTGTGGCAGCAGCAACAGAGGCTGCAGTAACAACGTGGAACGTCCGAGAGACACTTAAGTACGAGTGGCAAGTCCCCCCAGTTTCAGGCTGTCCAGGCGTTTCTCAAACAGAAGCAAGAGAACCCAAGCCCGTCATTTTCAAGCCCATGAATGGGTCCGACTTCTGCCAGCGGGTAGGGCGTGGCCGCACATTTGTTTTCCTCGGAGACTCGTTGCAGGAGCAGATGGCAGCCTCGTTTCTCAATGCGATGGTGGCAGGCCTGCGTGAACCTCTGCCGGCTGGAGATAAGGCGTTCGTCGACCGTGCCGAGGAAAACGAGGAGCTGCGTGCCGCCCTGCTTCCTGGAAGGCCCATGATTTACTTTGCATGGGACATGCATGCGCATCCAAAGGTGTGCCCGGGCCTGCGGGTGGTTTTTCTAAGGCACTATACACTGTGGGGAAAAGGGTTCGGCATCCCATGGACACATCTCAAGCTCGTGGCAGATGCCGACGTCTTTATAGTAAACCGCGGTGCACACCACGAGCCATTGGAGAAATTCGAGCGGGACCTGCAGAATTTCTTTTCATACATGCGCGTTCGGTTTCCAGACAAGCTGGTGTTATTCCGCAACACGCCGCCAGGCCATGCAGGGTGTGTTGGAGCTCGGGCCCCAAACCCATTCCCGGAAGAAGAGAGCTTGCTCCGGAACGAAGAGTGGGGCAAGTACCGATGGGCGGACATTGCGGCACAGAACCCACGGGCGAAGGCCATCACAGAGGCCGCTGGATATGTCCACGTGGATGTTGCTACGATGACTGCTCTGCGGCCAGACGGGCACTTCAGCTCATACGGCAACATGACAAAAAGTGGAAAGCCCGACTGCCTCCACTACTGCATTCCAGGGCCCTTTGACCTTTGGGCGCAGATGGTGTACAATACGCTTCTTTGGGTGAAGCCTCTCACCTCCATGTGACTGAGTTCCACCATTCTTGGATGATGTTAGGATGTGGAGAGGAGTACAAGAAAGCCTCTAGCTGGTTTCTTGTTGGGAGGATCGAGGGTTGCACCATGTTGAGTGGTGCATTTCACCCAAGATGAAATGTTGTCCCACTTGTACTTGATATGTGTAATACATGAGGTTAAGTGTATTCTCAGGTGCAGCCATATGTGCAACGGCACCGGAACTGCATGACAATAATGCATCAAAATACAAGGAAAATTGGTCAGGACAGGTTCTTGAAACTGCTTTACATGAAAAAATGCCGTGAAACATGTTATGAAAAATGTAGTCAATCCAAAGAGGAAAGGAAACTTTCAACGCTGGAAGAAGTGAATGGCTGATTCTGAATTAATAAATCGTAACATTTCTCTTCTTTCTGTGTGCATCACAAAAATGCAAAAATATGACGACGGTAAGAAGGATAGAAAGTGTGTAGTAGATGTTCCTCACTCCACCCTACAAATTTGACAAAAAATGATATGTGAAGGTATTCCATGATTACTTACTGTATTATGGAAAAAAAAAAGGAATCGAAGATGAGTGCCTATGATACTCAATTACCTACCAAAACATTGCAACATTGATTTGATTGGATGTCGGAATGTTAGGCTGTCGGAATGTTTGCCTGCGTGAATGATGTCCTCCAGAGCATTGCTTAGGAAGCAAGAATCCTGCAAATGAAGACTATATTCTGGGAGATTTTGTCCAGAAAGGGTTGTTGCTACTTGTTCTTCATTTTAGGTTCTCAATCTATCCCCGATTATCGTGTCCGCCATTTGCTTCAAGTGACCAGTCGAGCTCATCAATATGATTAAACAGATGGAGACAAGGTATTTTGTAATGACAGATGGACAATATAGACATGTGAAATGAAAGAAAAGAAAATTTCACTGGAAACTTCAAAACATTTTTCCATTCACATGCTGAAAAATACAGACAGGAAAATCTTCCACCTTGGAGGGGGGCGACATGAAGCATGGATTTGACGGGTGCTTGATATTCCATACCCCCCCTTCTGCAAAATGCAAATGTTTATTGTGTGAGTACATATCTGCTCGTATGAGGAGGATTCTACTGGAAGTTCAGGAACGAAATCCAGAGAAAGAGATTATGGGGCCCAAAAT
>SZWC01011536.1:27687-38066 GCA_023375785.1 Penium margaritaceum | reverse complement strand
GAATTCTCTTTGAATCAGATCAAAGAGGCATCCCTGCATATCCGGGAGTGCGGAGGGGCAGAAGCTCACTTTATACTACAAGAAAATGACTTAACTCATGGCCTCAATCCACAAGAAGGATATCTTGAAATTGTTCTCCAATATCAAGGGCATGCAATGGTAGTGGGAGGCCAAGGGAAAAGGATTAATGTCTCATGACGGCGGCCTCACATTCTTGCCAGAAAGTGTGCTAACTAATAAGCTGGTACATCCAAAGTGGAAAAAAAATCTCACTCCACGGAATTGGTGGGATGATTCCAAGATAGGAAAAAATTTGCACTTTGGTAACATGTACAATGAAAATGATGCCCGCTATAAGGTGTAGTGGAGTCATCAGCACACTAGCTTGGCACATGACGGTCCACAAGATCATCAGTTGTAGAAGCATCACCAATTGTGTCAAATTCCATCTTCACCTCTTGCCATCTACAATATCCACTATGACTTACCATGGGAAATTGCGGCTACCAAAAGGATTGAAAACACCAACTACAATATCTGGAGGTCAAAACTACACTCCATATTATGTTGGTGAAAAGACGCTTTTGTTAAACCTTAAATCATGATGGAAGTCAAAACATTGCAGCAGAAGATTAAAACTTATGCTGGACATGTGGCAAACCAGACAAATTTCAAAACACTGTCACCATTGGCAGTCACTCGGAACACATGGGGGACTCATTTTCTTCTAGAATTTGGAGAACTTGGGAAACAGCCGAGGGCAGGATAAAGTGGCAAAACCCACCTGTGCAACATAATCGCTCCCCTGAAGAACTCAGGTTGTTAGACATGGGAGTATCCAAGATCCTAAAGTTCAACAGTGAGTACCAGGAAGACCAGAAAGACATAATGTTTTCACTGCTACCAAGCAATCGCATGAGTAAAAAATAAACGCTGGCATTTTTGTTCCTCTTCTCCCTCCGCAACCTCCTCCTCCTCCTCCTCCTCCTCCTCCTCCTCCTCCTCAACATCTTCCACCAGCTCTCTATTGTCCTCCTAGTCTGATGCATCCTTGGCCATCCAGTCATTCTTCCAGCGGTGGGCACGGGCATTCTACAGGCGGCAGGGTGCACGTTGCACCGGACCAGCATCTCCAGCATCCGGATGCTGAGCCTGTTGTGCCGAGCTGTGTGAACCAGCTCGTGTGTTGAAAAGGCACGCTCGCAGTCGGAGGAGGCGCACGGCTGCGACAGAATCTTGATGGCCAGCTCGTGCAAGATGGGCAGATGAGCAAGGTGGAGCAAAGGCCATTCATATGTCAACAGTGTGCTGGCCACCACCCTCCCTAGAGCCGGGCGTGCCTTGTCACTGAGGCATTTTGTCTTCAGTGGAATGACATCAACAGTAACGCGCCCGAGCTGGAAAGCCTCCAATTCAGCTTGCAGAGCTGCTTGCTTGTCCTCGGGTACCAGGCAGTCAATGGCAGCAGCCCATGCCTGCACCATGCTGACATCACCCTCCAGATTATTCCCATAGTGCATGGGATGCAAAAGTCATGCTGCAACATACAGAGGACAACTCATGTCATTGGTCCAGCAGCTTTTCAGCTGCTCCATGGCATGCTTGACATGACCTGCAGCCACCTTAGCAGGCTTCTTTTCCCGCGGCTTCCCCAGTGCCTTCAGCTTAGCAGTGCATTCCAGCAATGTCTCATAGATTTCCCCAGCATGCCCACCAGGCTTGTCAGCAATGCGTACAACAGTCACAAAGGGGTTCAGCAGGTCACAGAGCTGGTGCACTTGAAGCCAAAACACATGCCAACGGATAATGCTGTGCACAACCTTCTTCCTTTCACAGAACAAGCTGTCCCTCTGCTTCCCCATGTCCTTAAATGTAGCATGACTGACCAAGTTTAGCAGGAATGGCCTCACGTCATTGAGGCGTTGCAGCATGGTATGTCCTGACGCGGATCATGTCTCACTCTCTCTCATGGCAAAGGGACACAAACGCCACTTTGCTGCTTCAACCACGTGCGCGGCATGTCATTGTTACTGAAAAATGTAACAACTTCCTCAGCCCTTGAAATTGCCGAGGCACCCCATTCAGTTTTGCAAACGTCCTTCATGCACATGTCTACGTTTTGTGCACAACAATCCTGCCACAAGACTTGAGGGTACTTCCATTTCATGTCTTTAAATGCCCTCTTGTTGACGGCCACATTGTTGCACATGAATCTCACCACATGCTGCTCCCCAACAACGTTGATGGCCTCCTTTATCATCCTGGCGACGTGGGAGGAGTTGCTGATGTTGCCGCTCGCATCTTGGGAGAAGATGTGGCAAGTCCCCTTCACGTTCACAGCCATTGCACCGTAAATTGGCCGCGTCTGCTGCCACAGTGGCACCGTAAATGGCCCACCCTGCTTCAGTGGAGAATTCTCTGCTTCCAGGCGCTCATCAATCTTGGGCAGAATGTTTTCGGTCACCGTCGAGTGGCTAGGGAGGTGGAAGGAGGTATTGCTTGCACATGCATTGTTGACGACCTTGTTCCACAATGGCTCACGCGTGAAGTAAATTGGCAAGGCAGTGCAGGCCATGAGATCGAAGATGGCATCAACTTGGTGTTGAAGAACCACTTTGAGCCAATGACCTTGGTGTCTTCCGGCCAGTCAACCAGCTCCCACATATCATTTCTGGTAATGGATTCCAACTCTGTTTGATGGCGACATGCCACTGCTCTCCCTCAGGCCGTAGAAGTTCCTATTGTATGGTAGTTTATTTTATTGATGCAGTGAGCATGCACAGTGCCATTATCATCCATTGGCCGGTGCATGTGTCAAAGCACTTCCCCACTTGCGGCACGGAAGTTTTGGTGACACCTTCTCTCTCTGCTGTGATCCTTCCAACTCCGTATGCTCCAAAATAACATTGTCCAGATGGCTCCTTGTGTTTCTCTCCCACTCCGGCAAAATATCACCCATACGGGTGGCACGTCCAAAGAATTTTCCCCCGACAGCCGGCGCTTACTCTGCCAGGATTGCGCCTGAGCACCATTTGTGCTTCATCAGCCAGACCTTATGGGCAGATCTCCAGCATTGTTGCATTGTCATCGGAGTCTTCCATGTCTGCTATTGTCTACTCCGCACTGCCACACTCCAACACCCCTTCATTGACTTTGGCATTCACCGGCTCCTCATCGTAATCAAGGAGGTGGAACCATCGTCCCTCCTTAAGAGAGACTTTAACTCCCGCACCGTTGTTGCTGTTGCTGAAGCTCTGCTGCTCATCAAACTCAATGTCACAAATGTGGATGATATCTTGTGTGCGCTGCTTCCAAAGCCAATATGGCTTATGCTTACTCTCGTAGCAGAGGAACAAAGACGGCTTCGCCCATGGTTCCAACTTGCTGTTGCACCGTTGTGCAGCCTACACCTGGTTGTTCTGGTGCCTTGCACCAGAACACCTTCAGGTGCTCCACACCTGGATTGCGGCCGCTCCAAAGTTCTGGTGCCTTCCAGCTGCCCTTATCCTTCAGCGCCGCTGTTGTGGTGAGGTTGATGGTGTAGCTCACTGTAGGCACAGCTTTAGCCCAGAAACTTGGTAGTAACCCCACATCCACAAGCATGACCTGCACCATGTTTTTCAGCATCAAGTTCTTCCGCTCCACCCCTCTATGGCACTGTGGAAAATACATTGTTTTGGTTACCCACTTGATGCCATGCTGCTTCAACCATCCACTGTTAGCCAATGTAATGCGCCATTGTCCCTGCATAACACTATGAAATTCTAGCCAATCTGCCTCTCCACCACAATAACGTAGTTGTTCAGCCTGTCCATTACCTCGCCTTTTTGCCTCACAAATTACACAAGGATATTTTTCTGCATTCATTAATGAAGGTGACAAAGTACCTCATGCTGCTACTTTATGATGCTGTAAATGGTCCACATACATTGCCATGCACGGCCTCCAGCAGTTCCAGTGTGCAAATCACGTTCTTGTTAAATGACTTGCGCTGCGCCTAATCCAAAATGTAAAGCACATACTTCTTGTGTTCCATTACATTTGCTACCGTGTCTACTATTCTGTTATTGGCAAGACATTGCACCATTTTATGCTTTTCCATCTCCTGAATGGTTGCGGGTGACAAATGCCCTAGAGCTCCAAATTAGCTCCTCCTTCCTTGGCCATATTTATGGCGCTCTTCTGCGAGTCTGCTACAACCAATGCTACAGGGCACCCTTGGTCTACATGATGTACATACCACCTTTGTGCTTTATATCCAGCGCGGTCTTGCCATCACTGTTCTTGTGCACCACTGCATCTTTCCTGTAGAAGAGCACCTCATACCCCTTGCCAGGCCAAGGACATGCGACACATCACAAATTACAAGCAAAAATTTTCTATTGCCCACCATGAGTTCCAACTCCATGTCACCTTTGCCAACCGCCAGTTTGATTGTGTTGTTTGCAACCCAATTGATTTGGTGAAATCTTCATAGTTGTAGAACCCCACCTTCTCAACTTGGATGTGCTCATCGGCCTTGGAATCCAAGAGTAGCCTGTTTGCCTTCTAGAGGAAGTGATTCTTGTTGTCACTGAGAAGCGATTTCTCACTTTTGGCGTCCTTGCCGCTGGCCTTCACTTCCTTGGGACGTTTGCGGCACGCACTTTTCCTGTTGCCCTTCCTTTTACTACCCTTTTTTTCTGCCTCCCTTGCCTATGCTTCCACCACCACGTGGTTTGGTAATGAGGACCAACGAGGAAGATGAGGCCTCACCTCTGGTGTTGTGTCTCGCTGCAGATGTACCATATGACTCAGCCATAGGTGAGCTTTTCCTCCGTCAATCCTCCCAGAACTGTGATGAAAGGGCACCAACTGTCAGGTTGGGTCATGAGGAGGGCCATCGCCTATAGGTGTGTATCAACCTTCCATCCCACTCCATTGTATTGTGAGGCAAGCGACTCGATCTGCTGCATGGAGGAGATGACTTCATCATCCTCCTTGATCCTCACCATGAGGAGCCGCTTCCCTGCAAAGATTTTGTTTGGAAGACACTTTGATCGATGGATGATGCAAAGTTTTTCCAAGATTCGGCTGTCAGATTGCAACCTTGGAAGTAGCTCCACTGCGACTCAGCTGTACCGGACACCAGGAGCATAACCGCGTCCGTGATTTTCATGGCAAGAGCCTGCTTCTCCACAGCTATGATTGCTACCTTATTGAGGAATTCCGTTCCCGTCATGACCCTCTGCAAACCCTTACACGTGAGATGCATCTCAATGTTCCACATCCATAGTGCAAAGCTACGGCCGTCCACATGATTCTGGGTGGGCTGCGTCTCCGTTTTCAGTGCCACGACATGACCTCAAACAGATTCTCAGACTTCATGGCAACGTTGTCTGCGATGAAAATCCCATGCTCTATGAAAAGTGTGAATATCTAGGGAGTGGTCAGAGCCGAGACACATAACCCTTTTCAGATATGTGGGATCTGACGTGCTTGAACATCTTGTGGGTTCTTCTTCTTTTGGGAGAATATGAGGCGTAAGCGTGAGCATGCGATTTCTTGTCATCTCATGCTATGTGAGGCAACAAGAAATCCCACACTCACGCTCATGATTTTTTTTTTGTGTGTTAGTTTTTGGAAAATTACATTGTCTGATATTGTAGGAACATCATTGTCATGATATTCCTAATGCACCAAACCGCATGAAAGTGGCCCAATCTTTGTCCATGTTATGCTTGCCAAAGTGCAGGTGACACCCACCGCAGAAAAAACTAATGCTTCCTGTGGTTTCCACTTGCCATGACGTCTTTCTCCACGTGCAAAACACCTTTCAGGAGGCGCATACCTCTTTGCATGTGCTAGAGGGATCCCCTACACTGTTTTGATGCGCCTCAGTTACTTCTATGTTGATTTTGGTGGTAGATTAGGGCAGGTTTTGAAACCTGTCCGTGGACCTGATGTCAGAATTTTGAGTGTGCCTGAATAACAAACCTTCATAATGAGTCCCGGACTCCAAGCCAGGAGCTTGGCACTCTCCCAGTAACAACCAGTACCATTGAGTCCGGGAAAATCATCCGCCGGATGACTTCGCAGTTATCCGGTGGATATTGCCGCCGGATGTGTCTTGTTACTCACATCCGGTGGAAGTTTCCAGCAGACGTCAACTTGGGCAAACTCCTTGGGCAGCCGCACACGCCGAGACTAAATTTTAGAGCTCGTAAATTCCTTAATACTTGCCAGATTATGGCAATTGAAGTTGCATTCGATTGAGGAACTTGTCAGCTTTTGGGAACAGCCAATCAATATGGATTTGGAGCATTCTACTTGACCAAAGCATGATGATTTTTCTTCCTTAGGCAGCTTGTCGGCACCTGTTGGTGCAGCACTGGGGCATGCACAGTGACATTTTTAACACCATTCAACAATGGTGCAAGAAGACAAGACTGGCTTGGTCTTACTGACCAACGGTACAGAGCACAACAGCATGAAGATGAAACACATCAACGTGCATTATCACTATGCAAGGGGCATGGTCAACAAGAGGCAGGTTCTGTTATGACACATGCTTGATGATTGCTTGACCAAATTCAACCCGTATATTAGTGCATCATGAGCGTGTTCGGACTCAGGATAACCACCTACAATGGGCTAGGATATGCAGTAGATGATGAGTAGGAGAAATCAGGGAGAAGGGTGAATGAATTGTGCAAGGGGGAGACTGTCAAAAGATCCCCCTTCCGCATTCCTGGGTACAGTGTTGGGAGGCATCTATGAGCCGCCTCATAGATGAATCCCCCCGTTTCTTTCTAGAGTCACACTGGGTTTTTCTAATGTGAAATTTATTGAATTTCCTTAAATTTGAAAGGGTGCTAGGCCTAGCACACATTGAATTTCTAAAATCGTTTGAGTTTACTTGTAGATATGTGCTTCTAAACTTAGGGTGTGTGCAGTAGCAAGAATCAAGTAGGCGTTCACTTACTTAGAGACATCAGGGCAATGTTTTCCCGAGATCAGTAGCATGAGTTGTTACTTGAGGACTTTGCCCGGGGAAGAATCTGCCAGTGGCTACTGCAGTGACATAGGAGGCTCCGGGCAATGTTCGTGCAGACTCAATTGTTACTCAAAACCCAGAGTTGTGGTTCAAAGTCCGCAATCCAGTAGTACAGATTGTTCCTCAGGGATTGTCAAAATTCTGATTACAAGTCCACGGACAGCTTTCAAACCCTGTTGAACCCTAACTCAAAAATCAATAAACAATTCATCAAGGTGCTTCTAAACAGTGAAGGGAAATCCTCCATAACTTGTTAAGGGGCCTACACTCCGGAAAGGTGTTTTGCATGTTGGAGAAGACACCACGGCAACTGGGTACAACCAGAGTCACTGGAATTTTCTGTGGTGGGTGTGACCTGCGCTTTGACGAGCGTAACTTGGGCTACATTGACCAAATTTCATGTAAATTGCATTTGATTTGGTGCTTTGGAAATATTTTGAGTATCACTATAGCTCATCAGATCTTTTCCATTTTCAAAAAACAAATCTCAGGTTTCTAATTCCCTTCTCAAAACTGCATGTCTCAGAAAATCAGGCTCACATAGCATGTGGTGACCAAAAATCTCTTGCATAGTCTCATGGAGTTGCCTAAACAAAGCCGTGAGTCCCAGGATCATTCAGGCTATGTTGGAACACAAATCTCAACGCCTAGTTTCTGTCACCATCCTTGATTGTCAGGGCATGGATTTCCTGCCCGGTCACGGTGTTGGCACAGTCTGGTACTTGCTGAGGTGTTCGACAAGCTGGCCTCCATCTTCCATGTATCCTTGGCAGCATCACCACGATTTGGGTCCCAAATGTCACCTCATGAGAAATCTCTTCCATTATCGGTATCTATGTGCCTTTCTTATGGTGCCGGCCTTGTCCCAAGCCTTGCCTGGGTACGTGTCGGCAAAACCAGGGACGCTCTCTTCTCTGACGTCTTTGAACATGAGTTTGACCACTTTTCCAGATTCTTCAGATTGGGAGAGGCTCCTTACATTTCTCAGCCTCCATACGGGGTAATCCAGTGCCTGTCCTTCTTGCAATGCCCTCTTATGTGCCATCCGCCACTTACTTAAATTTGTCTAACCATTTATTTCTTCCCGTTGTATGACACATCCTCATATGAATCTCTGGATTCCTCTGCGTCTCCCTCTCATTCACCCCATTTTCCTCCATATCCTTGTTTCCCTCTCATAGTATCATCATCTCCATCATCGTCTCTTGACCCATCGTCACTGTCACCCCCTCGAATTGATCTTATTGTCCCGTCCCCAATTGCCTCCATGCTGCCACTTTCTGGAAAATCCTCCATAGTCCCTCAGCCATACACTTGTAGGGGGGTATTTCATCCCTTACCATCTCCTAGTAGTTTTTTCTTTGGTGACCATGATCTTTGTGCCCTTGGACTTGCCGTAGGGGATCCTAACAGTCTTGCTGTTGGTGTCATCCACCCTAGCACCTTTCATTTCTACTATCTCATTTCCGACAAGATTCACAATGAAGTAAATTCATGCATCTCTGGCTAAGTTGCTGCCCAATTCGCTGCAATTAGGACATCCCCTGTGGTCCATAAGCCGGCCACAGCCTGAGAGGCACATAGTATGGGAGAAACCCGTGCAGAAGGAGCTTGCAGCTCTCTGAGAGCATGATGCCTTTGAGCTCTTCAACCTGTCTGCTAGCCAAAAGGCGCCTACAGCAAGATCAATGTAGCAAAGTAAGCTGAATCTTGAAAGCTTATGTGACCGGAATAAGGCATGTCTCACTGCCAAAGGGTTCTCACATACCAGTGGCGTCAAATTTGGCAAGATTTTTGTACCTTTCGGTCGCTAAACTACTGCTCAAGAATTTCTCTGCCTGGTCACTCACCATGACTAGGATCTCTATCAGGTCAAAGTCAACAATGCATTCTTGCATGGCAGGCTAGAAGAGGAGATTTTCGTGGTCCAACCGCCCGGAATCTCTGATGGCATGGACAAAGAATGACAAGTTTGGAAGGCCTCCTACGGCTTGAAATAGTTCCTTGGGGCTAGTACATGGAGATTACTTCTACCTTAGAAAGGGGGGAGGGGGGGGGTACCATTGTACCACGGTCAATCCATAACTTCTCCTCCATCCTCTGCCTGAGCCCTTTGTATCCATTCTTGTTTACGTTGATGACCTACTTATTGCTTCTCCTAGTCCCTTTGCAGTTTAGTCAGCCAAAGCCAATGTGTAGTGTGCATACGAGATGAAGGACCTTTGGCTGTTCTGGATATCTTCTGGGCATGGAACTTGAAAGGGACAAGCAGCATCATTCCTTTCGTGTCCACCAGGTTGTGTATCTATGTAGGCTAGGGGAGTGCTTTCCTCTGCTGCTCTCAACATTCCCTTCCACCTCAACACCCATTGACCCGGATAGCCAAAGACTCTTGAATTCACTCAATGAGTCAAGGCTGGGAGGACCTTTCAAAGCCATGGATTATCTGTGTCATTGAATCTTTAATTTTTCTCCTGACCACGAACTTGCTTATCCTGGGTTTGTTCTCAAACTTCTAGACAGTTCCCACAGTACCCCTGCCAGTGGCATCTGTAGGTTGCGTTAATTTTTTACGCCCTCTTTACTGCAAAATATGAACAAATCATTTTGCAAAACACCCTTATTCATTGTTGATTGTTACAATGACAGAAAGTGGGCTCGTGGATGCGCAAAGCCGCACCGGGTATATCTTAATGGTGGAGGGCACTACAATCTCGTGGAAGGAAATGAAGCAGGGTTATTTCACATGAATCTCACATGAAGCCGAGCATGTGGCACTTGGCTCAGGCACATGTGAAATCTTTTGTCTTTTGTCTTCTTTTGTCTTCTCAAGCAATTCCACATTCCTACCTGCTACATTATGCTACGTTGTTACAGTCAAAGCATAAAGGATATGGCAGAATATCATAGCATATACAATTCAACCACAAAGGATATCAATGTTGAACACCACTTTGTGTGCAAGTGCATCTCTACTGGTGTTTTCCGCATTGTCTGGGTTGATTTACAGTCTAAACAAGCTGACTTCTTGACTGAGGCTCTCAGTTCAGGCACCATCAGGTTCGCTCTGCATGCTGTTGACTAGACGCGTGCAAAAGGATTTCCTGTCCTTCCCTTGTAGCTCTCTCCCATCCATGTATTTTTCGTCCATGTGCTTGCCATCTACCACTCTGTTGTTCGTGGGATTCTGAGCTTGTGAGATAGGGGAGAGTGTTGGTTTGTAGTCGTACTAAAGCCAAACCACTTCAGTCCTCTTGACTTTACATACACACACACACACACACACACACACACACACACACACACACACACACACACACACACACACACACACACACACACA
>SZWC01011535.1:65103-86444 GCA_023375785.1 Penium margaritaceum | reverse complement strand
CTGGCAGAGCAGGAGCAGCAGCAGCAGCAACAGCAGCAGCAGAGCAATGGGGGGGCGGGACTGGGGGAAGGGCTAGAGCCCATTAGGGAAGGGGCTGATGGGGATGGTGACGGAGACGGTGGGGAGGGATCTCAGAGAGGGGGCCAGCTGCACCATGGCGGGATGAGTGAGAGTGAGGATGAGAGAGACCCGAGGGAAAGAGGGGCTGGTGAGAGTGACACAGATGGCGATGGAGAGCAGCGGAGGGGGAAGGAGGGGGAGACTGATGAAGAGGAGGAGGTGAAGGTGAAGGCAGCCGTGGCCACCGCTGTCGATCCGGAGGAAGAAGCAGATTTTGAGAGGGAATTCAAGGCCCTAATGCAGGAGAGTCTAGCTGAGAGGAGGCTGGAGAAGAGGGTGGGTCCGACTCTAACGATGGCAGTGCCCATGTCACTGCTCGACCAGGGTGGTGGAGGGGGTGGAGGCAGCAATAGCAGCGGCAATGCCATTGCTTCTCCAGCTGCTGGGAAGGGAGGTAGCAGCAGTGGTGCTGGCCCAAGCCGCCACAGCGGCGGCGGCAGCTTCGTCGGACCTTGTGGTCCAGACGGCGGCAACAACTCTGGCGCGGGTGACGGCGCTGGGAGTGGGGATGACAGCGGCAACGGCAGCGGCGACGGCGGGGGAGAGGGAGGAGGTGGCCACATGATGATGAGGGTGCTTCTGCGAGGGAAGGGGAGCCGGCAGCAGGCAAAGCAGCTGGCCGTCCCGAAGGACAGCGCGTTGGCGGTGTCGGCCCGTGCCACAGAACAGAAGGCGGAGGCGGAGAGGCAGGCCATCAAGCGGCGGGTGCTTGAGTACAACGCGCGCACTGCGGCCCTCGACGAAGAGGACGATGAGAGGGGCATGCCGCCTCTGCCCGTGGCTGGGCACCTTGTGTCGGGGTACGGGTACGGGTATGGGTACACGTACGGGAAGGGTGGTGGGGGCGGGAGGGGCGATGGAGGGGGCCCGAGGAAGGGGCCATCATTGACTCTGAGCGATGTGACGAGTCTGACGAGCAGTGGCGGGGGCGGAGGGAGAGGAGGAGGCGGAGGTGGAGGCGGGGGACGACGCCGGTGAAGGGGATCTGGCTGCGCGCGCGTGTGCCAGCTGCGCCTGAAAGACATGGGCCTCAAGCCCTTTGCGGCCCGTCAGGTGTCACGGCGTGGGTGAATGATGCTGCGGCGTTTGAGGCTCCTGTGCACTGGCGTCAACCTAAGGGGCATGCCCCTCACCGTGGCCTTCCTCAGCCTGGCTGGGAAGTCACAGGGGCAGTCGGAGCGCATGCGACGGTGGGGCAGCCGATGGTCGGATGGGCTCGACCGAGTGCAGTGCACGTGATGGCGGTGGACACAGCTGCGGTGCGTTCCAGACACCCATGCGTTTCACACCGAGGCAACACCCTTCCTGCATGCAACGGCCTTGTTTGGGGCGAGGAGTGACTGGGGAGGGGACAAGTGTCTCTGTGGCGAGGCGACACAGATCTTTGGACGTCCAGCTCTTCGCCACACTTCCCACACAGTCTCTGGAGGCGGCCACTGCTGTGGCTCTGCTGTGTTGAGCCGCGTTGAAACTGTGCTGTGGGCTGGCATTGGGATCGTTGAGGAAAGTGGAGGAATGAAAGTTGGGCCACACGATGGCAGGTTTCGAGCGGCGTGGCCCTTCCGATTTTACCATCTTTCGGGTAGGCGTGCGGGCTGCTGGTTCTTTTTGCAGATGTGTGCCGTGCGTCCGACCTTCCGTTCCCGTGAGCCGCTTTCTTTGCTTGTGTCAGATGCACGTGCAGCTCATTCAGCAGGCTGTCCCGTCACGCCCCCTGCCACCTCTCTCTCCTCTCCATGCTCGCATCCTCAGTCCTTTCAAAGGATTGGAACGGAAGCGCGAGGTCGTGGAGGAGGTCACGGCAGAGGTCCGAGGCAGAGGCAGATGTCCATTGCCAGGGTGTGGCTGAGATAGCCGTCACGAGAGGCTGCATGGGGAAAGCGGCACCCACCACAACCACAAACACCACTACAACAACCACAACCACAACCACAACCACCACCACCAACACCAACATCACCACAGCCTCCATCTGGGGCATGTGCGCAAGGGTTCTGAGGCGGTCGCGGTTGTGACTCCGACCCTCGACCCCTGCGTGTGCCATCAGGCTGAAAGGCAGGCAGGCCGACAGGCAGGCGAGCTCCGTCGTTCTCGGACGGGGAAGGCCCGCCTGACTTGATGTGTTGGCTTGAAGTGCTGGCGGCTTGCTGTTGCGGCTGCTGGTACTGTTGCTGTGGTCACTTGGTGAGGTTTTGTGCGAAACGCATGCTGTGGCAGGCGCAGCTCAGCTCTGCTCATGCTCATGCAACCTTTTGCAATGGCCTGTTTTGGATACTGGTGCACCAGCAGGAAATGGCTGGCCGTGCTGTCGAGTTGCAGGGGCAGAGGTTAGCAGCAAAGCATGCCCTTTTTGGTCCCAATCTATGGCCACCGCCACATGTTGATGCTCCCCTTCAACATTGTCCATGCCCAAGTCTAGTCCTCATGGTTGCGTGTTTTGTTTCACAAAAAGGCTGAACCAAGTTCTCTGCAAAACAAGATGGGAAGAGCTTGTGCACATGTTGGAAGACATGTGGTTGCAACGGGCAGAAAAGGTGACAAGCCACATGTTACCTCATGTGGTTCTCCGTAATCAGCAACAGCATGCACACCAGGAATGTGCCCTGACTATGCAAATCTCTCAAGCGCATGTTGTGGCGCGAGTCACTCCTGCTCGTTTGTACATCTTGTCGTGATTTCTCTTTTGTGTCCATCTTCGAGTACATCCCTCATACAAACCTACATGGCGTAGAAGCATTGACAAATAGGGAAGCCCTATTCCTCTTCTCTCATGTGGCCATGTGGAGCTTGACTTTGTGGTTGGAATGGGACTGGCGACAGTAAAAAAGGATGAGCGTGGACTCTGTGAGAGTAAAAAGAGCAAGAGTGAGTGGTAGTGGGTGGAGCTCGCTACCCGAGCCCACCTGTGTTGCCTACATGGGGCTCGCCTGTGCCCACTCGAACTGCAAGGGGAATAACCCCTCTTGGGTCTCACAAGTCCAGAACTGACATTCAGGCCTTAACTATGCCAGTCCAAACTACCACCGGCTCACATGTAAGACAAAACTAGGTCACCAAGCCACCGCAACTCAATCATGCACAAGTATCAAAGTCAACTTTTTTCAGACGAGGTATGAGCACTCCAGGAGGGAACCCAACACGCGTGAAGATTGGGTAGAGTATCCGGTGGCTCCTCAACGGACTCGCGTCTGCTCCCCCAGTCTTCCGTAACGTCCGCCTCATCAACAATCTGCACGGCAAAGGGCGTGAGCCGAGAGGTCACACTAACTACTGAGAAAGTGCGTAGAAGCTTCCTAGCAACACAGCCGCTGACCGGGCGTCAGTGCCTGATCAGACGGTGACGACAGTCACAGGTCGAACACACAACGGCAAGGGTTTGGCTAGGAGACACAAGGCACAGTGTCAGAATGCTTCAATATAGCATATACAGAGAGGAATGACAAATGACAGGTCCATGGCATAAATACCTGCCGCGGCGCACGGCGGGTGTCGCACGCGGCAGTCCAAAAGCTGTCCTAGAACCAACCCAAAACAACTGTTGTGGCCGTAACTCTGCGCACACATGTCCGGATGCTACGCCGTCTGAACCTAGACGTACAGAATCAAAAGACGGACGCTACGACTGGTCACATGCATGCATCCATTGACAGATAGAGGACATACAATGTAAAAACATGCAAATAGGCCTCATGGCCAGTCCGCCGAAAGACGCCTGCAAGACGTAGAAAACACAGCAAAGAGTCCCGGTGGCATCTGGGGCTCTGGAACAGTGGTCGGTCAGCTCCAAGCTGGTAGTCCGCCGCTTGTCGTCGCGTTGGTGTCAGCAGGGCGGCCTGCCTCAGGGATCTGCACGAGTATGGACACGGCCGAGTGGTCACAGTAAACTGTACAGGAACGGCACAAAGCACAACACTCCCCCATGACCCGATGGTACGCATGTCCATACGCATGCAGCACTGGTACAACCACAATGGTGGGTGACACAGATAGATGAGACTCAGACGCACATCCCACACTCAACCACTCTCATGCACGGGGCGAAGCCAAACAGAACGAATGGCCACCAGGAACTTTCCGCGGGCAAGTGCCTTCCTCAAGAAATCAGCACGCTGCAAGTCAGTGCCAACCCACATGATGGAGATCACGCGTCGCTCCACCAGATCACGAACGAAGTGATGCTCAACTGCAATATGCTTTGTGCGAGCATGAAAAACATTAGAGTTCTCCGCAATGGCGAGAGCACTCTGGTTGTCGTAGCGCAGCACAATGGCGGGTACTGACTGCCCAAGCTCAAGAAAAAAGCGCTACAGCCATACTGCCTCACCAGCCCCTGCACCCAAAGCCACATACTCTGCCTCCGACGAGCTACGTGCGATGCAGCCCTGCTTCCCGCTTCGCCAAGACAAAGCGGTACCACCGAGCAGGAACACGTAGCCAGGACGACTGTGCCCATCAGGGCTCCAAGCCCAGTCACTGTCAGTGTAGCCGTCAAGGACCACCGAACACTGCCGACGAAAGCAGAGTCTAAGATACGGCGTGGAGACCACGTACCGTACCACCCGCACAGCCGCGTGAAGAGCTCTCGCACGTGGAGCCTGCGAGAACTGAGCGAGGAGGTTGACAGCGAACGCGATGTCAAGACGCGTGGTAGTGGCCAGGTACATCAAAGATCCGATGAGACGAAGGTACAAGGTCACGTCCATTGTCTCCCCCAGGTGTGTAGGGTCATCCACCTTCAGGGCATCCTGCCCATCAGGTGTGAGGGGTGTGGAAGCGGTGGGCACTGCACCAAGGAGATCGCTGAAACGCTCCCCCACGACTCGTGCGTATCGGGCCTGATGCAGCAATAGTGACCGATGTCTGCGATCTCGCTCGATCTCCATACGAAGAAACACCGATGCAGGACCAAGGTCCTTCATCCTGTAGCCAGTCTGCAGGACAGCCTTGGCCTCCTTCACGACCTCCAGGGACGGAGACGCAATCAGGAGGTCATCAACATAGACCAGGATGGCGGTGAACCGCTCGGGTGTCGATAGGATGAAGAGCGAGGGGTCTGCCTTGCTCTGTACGTATCCTGCGCGAGTCAAGGTGCCAGTGATCTCCCGGTTCGAACACCGTGGAGAGTGCTTGAGGCCGTACAAGGACTTGCGCAAGCGCCAGACCTTGTCACCATCCTCAAAGCCTGGTGGCTGAGCCACGTAGATCTCCTCATCCAGAGAGCCATGGAGGAATGCGTTGTTCACATCCATCTGGTGCAGTTCCCAGTCATGCTGAGCCACTACACCGAACAGAGCTTGAGCTGAGGTCATGCGGCCGACAGGGGCAAAGGTGTCAGCGTAATCAACTCCCTCAATCTGAGAGTACCCCTTGACGACCAAGCGGGCCTTGTAGCGTTCCAGTGAGCCATCCGGCTTCACCTTCTTGCGAAAGACCCACTTGACCTGAATCGCCTTCCTCCCAGGGGGAAGGTCGACCAGCTCGTAGACTCTGTGCTCTCGGACAGCACGAAGCTCATCCTCGCAAGCAGCTCGCCAGGCATCAGCATCCTGCGATGAGAAATCCTCCCTCAATGTGCCCGGGTCAGGCGCCATAGAGGGGGAACTCTGCGTGGCAAGTGCACAAGCCTCAGTGTCAGGCCTGACAGCCACGAGATCAGCTGCTGCGTCACATGCGATATGGAACTCGCGAGTGACCAGGTCGTGCCCTATGGGGCACGCTGGGTGTACCTCTGAAAGCTCAGTGCGGACACTCAGGCCTAAGGCCTTTGTGCGTGGATCACCGCTCGCGATGCTGCGAGAGGAACGCCTGGATCCAGGACCCGACGCTCGCTGAGCTCCAAAATCCAGTGGTCGAAGGCGGCCACCGGGCTCACGGGAGTAACCTGAGGTCAAGGGGCGCACCTCAGGCTCAGGAACAGGTACGACCACAGGGATAGGTACGACCACAGCTGGTGAGGGCTGAGACGAGGCAGCCGGAGATGCCGTGCGAGGAGATGCGTGTGTGGGGGACACAGAGCTGGGTGTGACAGCAGGCAAGGCTGGCCCGGACACTGAGACAGGAGTGTCAGCCGACGTAGGGACAGGAATGGGCTGGACTGGGTCAGACGCCGGAACAAGGGTGCCAGTAGACACAGGTGATGGTGTAGGAGGAGGCGTGAGAGCAGCGGTACCTGTGGGGTGTGAAACAGGCTGAACAGGCGGGATCTCTGGACCGACGGGAATTATAGCCGGATCATTAAGTGCTGGAGACCGAAAGGGGACTCGAGCAGAAACATCAGCCTGACGAGGAATGGTCGCTGGCAGAGAAGTCTCCCCCATGTGCCGAGGACCCTCACAGGAAGGGACATGAGCTGCGGAGAGGACTGAGACAGAAGTCAGATCACGGTATGTGAGTGACTAAAAAAACAGCATGTCAGGAGACTCAATGACACGACGGCGAGTGGGGTCCCAAAAGCGCCAGGCCTTCGACCGCGGGGAAATGCCGATGAAGGCACACAAGCGACCCCGAGGGGAGACCTTGGACGCCTGCTGGTCCTCGGTGTACCACACGGAGGCCAGGGAACCCCAGATGCGAGCAAGACGAAGATCAGCACGGTGGCCAAACCAGAGCTCGTACGGTGTAACATGATCCGGAAGAGGACCATGCGGGAGGCGGTTCCAGACCCAAGTCATGTAGGCGAAGCCCTCGAAGGCGAAGGACTCCGGGAGACCGCACTCAGACCGCATGGCGGGAACCGCATCCTCCATGGTGCGGTTCCAGTGCTCAGATACACCGTTTTACTATGGGGTAGCAGGAGCGGAGACCTGATGAAAAATGCCGTGCTCAGCAAAGAAGGAGTCCATCTCACCAAGGAACTCGCCGCCGCGATCCGAGCGAAAAGTATGTAGCGTGTAGCGAGACTGACGCTCAGCCATCACGAGCCAGAGCTGAACCGCAAGGGCGGTGTCGCTCTTCTAACGCAGACTGTAGACCCACCGCGTCCGGGTGAAGTCATCAGCCAGCGTCAGAACATAACGGCCCCTCTCGGACAGGGACTCAACCGGGAGAGGACCGAGCAGGTCCGAGTGGACCAACTCGAGAGGCCTCAGTGCTCAGAAACGCGAATCAGGGTAAGTGCACCGGTGCATCTTCCCCTGAGCGTAAAAAAGATAGTCGGTCTTGGGTGGCTTCTCAAAGAAGCCACGTCAAGGCCGAGAGCAGGCTGTGTCCGAATGAGCTTCGACACAGTGTCAGAGCCCACGTGACACAGATGATGGTGAAGCAACCACTGGTTTTCCGGGGATAGAACACCAGTGACAAAAACGCGACCAAAGGCGGAGGGAGAGCAAGGGGAGGAGGGCCGAGCAATGCGATACAAATCATCTATAACTGAAGCACGCAGGACAATGCTCCGGGTGTCAAGAGCAGTCACAATCGCTGAATCAACGGTATGCTTTACGGAGAGACCCACCAGAGTGCAGGCACGCACAGACAGCAGACTGAGCTCAAGATCAGGCACAAACAACACGTCAGAGAGATACAGGGGGCCAGACGGACCATCAAAGCATACAACCCCAACTCCGTGGACCGGCAAGGACTGACCGGAGCCTCTACGAACACAACGGGCAGTCGTGACAGGACCAAGTACCACAAAGTCACTACGACGACACGTCATGTGATGGGTGGCACCGGAATCGATGATCCAAGTGCCACCGGAGTCACGTCTAGTGGACGTCACTGTACAACGAGCAATGGAAGACTCTGCATCAGAGGGACGCTGAGCCGTCAGTGGGAAGGAACGACATACATCACGAAGGTGAGACTCATGAATCCAGTCAGTGCAGTCAGGCCCATCATCATCACATGCGGAGTGTGCTCCCCCACACGTGTCATCACGAGTCACGAGGACGAACGAACAAGCAGTCTGTGACCCACTCGACGATGAAAACACACTCGCACCTCCTCGAAAGCAAAGCGCCAGAAGATGACGAAGCTCGGCAATGGTGCGGTCGTGTGGGTCTCGATCATTCCTGCTCGCGGGTGAGGACGTAGGAACAGCTGCAGTCGTGGTCGCCGCGTGTCCAGAGGAGTGTGCGGGCGACCTGCCCGTCGCGGTGCGAGAAGCATGGGCAGTCTGAAGCCCACGAGTGATGCGCGCCCAGTCAAGCGGCTGCTGGCACGCGGTGTAGCGATGGGCGCCTCCAAAGGTATAGCAGTGCACGGAACGGCCATTGCTACCACTGGATGACGGCTGCTGCTGACCCGATCCGCGCCTCCTATTCTTCTTCTTCCCCTGGGCAGCTGCTGAAACGCCCTGCGTCTGCGTGGGTGTAGATGGGGTCGAAGAGGAGGAGGAAGATGAGGTAGTGATGGAGGTGGATGAGGGTGACTGCAGGAGGGAAGATGGTGGTGATGCGATGACTGCTGCAGCGAGGGAAGTCTCTTGATGCGCTACTGCTGCCTCGCGGGCCGATGTCACCTGGAGGAAAAGCTGATGCGTCCAAGGGAGCAGCTGCAGAGTGGGTGAGAAAGTCTCGAGGGCAGCGTCGTTGTACCGTGTGAAGATGTCGGTGTACTCCAGGCGAACTCCGAGCATGATCGTTCGAAGCGCCCACAACTATGTGCCCCCTGAGGTCCCCAGACGCATGTAGATACGCATGGCGCGTCGCCAGTAATCCGCCGTAGGCTCCGCTGGCCCCTGACGGAGTAAGTGAAAAGCACGAATGTGTGACGCACGCGTGGCATGCGTCTGTACGGCCAATAGGGACAACGCCAGATCCCAGCCTCCATGAGGATCGGCTCCGGTGCCTGTGCCAGCCTCGCCGAGGAAGGGGCGGAAGTCGACGACAGTCTCACGTGGCATGACATAGAGAAGTCCGCGCATGGCCCAGGCTGCTGTCAGCGCCTGTGCTAGATCCGTAGATTGGTATGGGCTGTGGTAGTAAGGCCACACTCCCTTGGAAGTGGCCCATACCTGAAATAGGATC
The DNA here is from genome assembly GCA_023375785.1 of Penium margaritaceum. NCBI lineage: Eukaryota > Viridiplantae > Streptophyta > Zygnematophyceae > Desmidiales > Peniaceae > Penium > Penium margaritaceum. The sequence goes on along the minus strand of SZWC01011535.1, from coordinate 77,358 downwards.
TCCCAGCATTCAAAGCCATCCTCGCTGATGTACCGTGGAGGTGGTGCCTCAAAGTCCTTTGGCTGCCGCTCCGTGGGGAGAGCAACCGCAGGCTGAGGAGGGCGAGAGACGGGAAAAACTCCTGGGAGAGGGTGATCACCGGGGAAGTCAGGTGACGGTCGNACTGGTATGGGCTGTGGTAGTAAGGCCACACTCCCTCGGAAGTGGCCCACACCTGAAACAGGATCTCCCAGCAGTCGAAGCCATCCTCGCTGATGTACCGTGGAGGTGGTGCCTCAAAGTCCTTTGGCTGCCGCTCCGTGGGGAGAGCAACCGCAGGCTGAGGAGGGCGAGAGACGGGAAAAACTCCTGGGAGAGGGTGATCACCGGGGAAGTCAGGTGACGGTCGTATCGGGGACACGGGTGGAGGTCGGGTACCCGTCTACAGCTGAAGGAGGCGCTCCTGTAAAAGACGAATCTCCTGCTCCTGGGAGTCATCCTCGAAGCCTGGCATGAATGGCTCATCATCAAGGAGGTCAGCAGGTGGTGGAGAAACCATAGCAGGAGGTGAAGCAGGCGGAGCACCTGTCACGGGCACCTGGGCCGAGTGCTGGGTAGAGGCCGCAACGCCGGCAGCTCCCTCAGAATTCCGCGAAGGAGCCGTGGACTGAGCACGCAGAAGCTCAGTCAGCGTGCGGATCGCGTCAGTCTGCTCTCGCTGCAGACGACGCAGCTCATCCTGCTGGCTGCGCAGGGCCGCAATGGCTTGCGAGCGAGGACTCACTACCCTTGAAGAAGAGGGGGAGGGATCACCTGGCCCCTTGTCCTTGTCGTCGGGCCAACTCATGTCGCCGCTCTCTATGGGACGACAGGTCAAGTTTGTCAGATTTCAGAACCGTCTGCGTTTCTCGAGGAGCTGGCATTTTGACTTTCCGGGTGAAAATTTGGCTAAGTGTAATGCTGACGTCAGCAAGTGGTAGCTGACGTCAGCACGACCTGATGACATCAGCAATCAACAATGCTGACGTCAGCTCATCCTCTCCTTCCCTTTTTTTCTTTGGTCACGGTTCTGCGCGAGTGTGGAGCCGCTTCGCGGTGGTGCGCGGCAGCTCCGCGGAAGCTGCGTAGCAGCTTCCGCCCAGCTGCTGTTGCAGGTATGCTATCAGCTGCAGTAGCAGCTGCGTAGTTGCGTGTGCAGTGGTGGCAGCGGCGGCTGCGCTGCTGCTGCTGCTGCGCGCTGCGGCTGCTGCTACGCGCTGTAGCTGCTGCTGGCTGTCACCGCCGCGCGCTTTTGCTGCTGCCACTGCCGCGCTGCTGCTGCTGCTACTGCCGCTACTACTCTGCTGTGGCCGCCGCGACTGCCGCTGTTGCTGCTGTGCTGCTGCTGCCGTTGCCGCTGCTGCGCTGCTGCTGCCAACGCTACTGCTGCGCTGCTGCTGCCGCCGCTGCTGCCACGCTGTTGCTGTGGCCGCTACTGCTGCGCTACTGCTGCCGTCGCCTCTGCTGCTGCTACGGCTGTAGGAGGGTGGCTGCACGCACTGGAGCCGCCACGCACCTCTGCGTGGCGGTTCACGCCGCTGCTGCTGCCTCTGCAGCTGCGATCACACGTGGTGGGTGGAGTGCGTTGACGGCAACCGGCTGTCTCCAACAGACCCGAGGAACTCTGCTGTAGCGGTGACTCTCACTGCTGCTGCTCTGCTACGTCTCTGCTGCGCAGCTCAGTGAGAACTGTCTCACTACTCTGATACCATGAGAAAGTGTGTAGAAGCTTCCTAGCAACACAGCCGTTGACCGGGCGTCAGTGCTTGATCAGACGGTGACGACAGTCACATGTCGTACACACAACGGCAAGGGTTTGGCTAGGAGACACAAGGCATAATGTCAGAATGCTTCAATATAGCATATGCAGAGAGGAATGACAAATGACAGGTCCATGGCTTAAATACCTGCCGTGGCGCACGGCGGGTGTCGCACGCGGCAGTCCAAAAGCTGTCCTAGAACCGGCCCAAAACAAATGCTACGCCGTCTGAACCTAGACGTGCAGAATCAAAAGACGGACGCTACGACTGGTCACATGCATGCATCCATCGACAGATAGAGAACATACAATGTAAAAACATGCAAATAGGCCTCATGGCCAGTCCGCCAAAAGACGCCTGCAAGACGTAGAAAACATAGCAAAGAGTCCCGGTGGCATATGGGGCTCTGGAACAGTGCTTGTTCAGCTCCAAGCTGGTAGTCCGTCGCCTATCGTCGCGCCGGTGTCACCAGGGCGGCCTGCCTGAGGGATCTGCACGAGTATGGACACGGCCGAGTGGTCAAAGTAAACTGTACAGGAACGGCACAAAGCACAACAAGTACACAATATCACTCCCCCATGACCACACAAAAAACAGGTCCACTCACGTAGTAGCACTGAGGCGAATGACAGCACAAGAGCAACGATGAGAAACAACAATGAATACAACTGAAGGGCAGGGTTCAGTCCACAGTGCAGGCAAGGTGCAATCCCACAAAACGAGCAGCCGCTAGAAACTTCGTACGGCTAGTGGTCTTTGTTAGAAAATCAGCACGTTGCGAGTCAGTGCCGACCCACATGACATAAATCTCACCTTGATCCACCAGGTTTCAGATGTAGTGGTACTTGACGTTAATGTGCTTCGTCCGTGCATGGAACACACCGGAGTTTTCTCTGATGGAATTTGCGCTCTCGTTGTCACAGCGAAGCACAACGGGGGGCATGGACTGACCTAGCTCACGCAAAAGATGGACCAACCACACACTCTCGGTCGCGCCAGCGCCTAGAGCCACGTACTGTGCTTCGGCAGTGCTGCGAGCAATGCAATCCTACTTGCCATTGCACCATGAAATGGTTGTTTCCTCCATGAGGAAGATGTATCCAATGTGACTCTTACCGTCCAGACTCCACGCCCAGTCACTGCTTGTGTATCCGTCGAGGACCACTGAGGCCTGCCCTCGATAGTGAGGTCCCATGCGAGCAGTGGAAACGACGTACCGCACGCATCAGACTGCAGCCTCAAGCGCCGTCTACGCGGCGCCTGAGAGAATTGTGCGAGCAAGTTGACCATGAAGGCGACGTCTGGCCGTGTCGTCGTGGCCAGGTACATGAGCGAGCCAATGATCCGCAAGTACAAGGTCACTTCGACCAGTTCTCCCAGCTTTGCTTGATCATCAACCTTCAGGGCAACTGTCCGTTTGGGGTGATCGAAGTGGACGCCGTGCGCACGTCGCTGAGTAGCTCTGTAGAACGCTCCCCTAGAGTAAGGGTGTCTTGCTCTTGATGGATCTGGAGTGTTCAACGAGCGCGATCACGGAGAATCTACGTGCTGAGAAACATTGCTACCTCTCCCAGGTCTTTTTTATGTCGATTGTAGCGCGATCTTTGCTGTTTTGATAGGCGAGGTGATTAGAAGGTCATCAACGTACACCAGGATGGCCGAAAAGGGCGTAGTGGTCCAGGACAAGAAAAGCGATGGGTCCGCGGCGCTCTGGACATAGCCTGCTCGTAGGAGAGTGCCGGTGATCTCCTTGTTTGAGCTTCGAGGCGACTACTTCAAGTCATACAACCCTTTGCGCAGCCGGTACACATGATTGCTGCCATCCTCGAACCCTGCAGGCTGGACCATGTAGATATCTTCTTCCAGTTTTCCATGTAGGAACACGTTGTTGACGTCCATCTGGTGGAGTTCCCAGTCGTGCTGGGCCACCTAGTACAGAAGACCCAAGGCCATGGTCGTTGAAGCAAGGGATCGACTTCACTGAGACCTTCGTACCAGCTGGGCGCATGACCATGGCCCTCGCAGTCAGCCATGCTTTATAGCGATCACCTGTGTTATCCTCCTACAGCTTTTTCTAGAAGACCCACTTGGCCTGAATTGCCTTTCGTCCGGGCGGCAGGTCTACAAGATCGTAAACCCCATATTCTTTGATAGCCGCCAGCTCAGTCTCGCATGCTACGCGCCTGAGTGTTGCATCGAGTCCAGCCAGAGCCTAACGCAGTGTGCCGGGGTTTGGTGTCACTCCCACCACAATGGGGTCTGGGGTCGCAACATCTCCACCGCGCGTGGCCAAGGCATAGGCTGCAGACGGAGGGCTAATGTTGATGGTGGACTCTGCGTAGCCGAGCGGAAGTTGACGCTCATGAGCGAGGAGAGCGAGGCCTGTATCGCAGCTAGGGTGGATTTCGGTGAGCCCCTGCACACATAGACCAAAGGCCCTCATGCCCGGGTCCTCGGTTCGCACGCTATGAGCAGGATGCGGTCGGAGGCGTCCACCCTCACCTTGCCGGTATGGCTCTTGTGATGGTGCAGCTAGGGCAGGTGGTGGACACTCATCACACACGGACACGACTGGCGATGCACTTTGTGATGCCGGTGTGTCGACTAGGCAGACAAAGGGTGGGTACGACGCAGGCGACACGACTAGTGACATAGAAGCCACTGGTGGTGGAGGCAACGCAAGTGACACTGGTGACTCTGCTGGTGATGTAGGTGGATGGGACAGGGACGACACTGGTGATGCGACAGGTGACACAGACTCCCGTACTACAGAGGATGCTGGCGGAATGGAGGACGCAGGCTGGACAGAAGACGCGGTCAAGGCGAACGACGTGGATGACGTTGGCGAGTCAGCTCGTGGATGGGACGGACCAGTGGCACCCAGGCTGACCGGGACAGCGTCATCGGTCAGCCCACCCTCCCTTGCTCGTGGAATTGTACCACACCCGGGGGAATACGAGTCCGGGGTGCCTCCGGCGGGCAGATCTCTGAAGGAGAGATGCTCGAAGAATAAGGCATCTCGAGACTCCACAATGCGACACTGACTGGGGTCCCAAAACTGCCAGACCTTGGAGCGTGAAGCCGCACCTACAAATGCACAGACGCAGCCTCTAGGGGAGAATCTGGACCCTTGCTGGTCCGGTGTGAACCAGACGAAGGCAATGGACCCCCACACGCGCACGAGCCGAAGGTCAGCACGACGTCCGTACCACAGTTGGTACACTGTGTGTGTGCGTGTGTGTTTGCGAGGAGGGCGTGAGGGATCCTTTTCTTGACCCATGTCATGTAGGCCATGCCCTCGAAGGCAAACGCTTCAGCATGCCGCTGTCCACCCGCATGGAGCGAACTGCATCATCCATGGTGCGGTTCCAATGCTCAGACACATTGTTTTTCTGTGGCGTGACTAGGGCGGAGAGGTTGTGAAACACTCCCACTGCGGCGAAGTAGAGATCAAGATAGCCCATTTATTCACCGCCCCAAACATTACGAAAGTTCTGGAGGGTATGGCCGGACTGACGTTCGGCCATGACAAGCCACGTAGGCACAGCAAGCGCAGTATCGCTTTTCAGGCGCAGACTGAAGACCCACCGCTTGCAGGTGAAGTTGTTCGTGATCCTCAGGACAGAACGCCCTCTGCCATCCTGGAACCCCACAGGGAGGAGTCCTAGGAGATCAGAGCGAACTAGTTCAAGGGGTTTGAGAGCCCGTGATTCGGACACAAGGTATGTGGCATGGTACATCTTGCCTTGTACGCATTGCACGCAATCGGTCATGGTGGCGCCTCAAAGGACTCTGCGTCAAGAGCGAGTGCAGGTTGGATGTTAATCAGACCATCTACGACATCCAAGTGGACGTGGCACAAGCGTCTATGTAGTAGACGTTCATGCTCAGGCGACAGCGTGCCTATCACAAACACTCTCGCTCTGGGGGATGCACTAATGGTTTGTCGACCTGGGGCAGCTCGAGACATGGTACAAGTCCCCCATTGCCTTACCACAGAGCACCACTTCAGCAGTGGTGCAAACGGAGACAGTGGCATCCTCACCTGTGAATGCCACACTGAGACCCATCCGTGTGTAGGCACGTCTAGACAGCAAGTTGAGTTCTAGGCCAGGCACATATAGCACGTTTGAAATGTAAAATGGCTCAGATGGTCCATGGAATTGCACGACACCTTCACCCAGAACAGGAACCTCATGTCCAGCACTCGTACGCACAGAATTCACAGAGCGAACATGACCAAGGACCACGAAATCACGACGACAACATGTCACGTGATGGGTGGCACCCGAATCTAGGATCCAGGTGGCGTCCGTCACACGCTCGGGCGACGTGACTGAACAGCTACCAACCATGCAAACAGTGGACACAGGTGACTCAGGAGACGACTGCTAAGTCACACAGGCGACACGTGCTTGCGACTCATCAAGCCACGACAGGTCTTCATGACCTATGCATACTACGGCAAAGACAGGGGACAGACTAGCATCACCACTTGCGACGAACGGCTCCATAGACTCAACATCGCACTGTGCCCCACCACCACCATTACGACTACACGTCACGGACTCGTCAGACCCAACAGTGGAACCCCTCAGCTCAGTCAATGCACTCGCACCTCCCTGAGTGGTGAGTCAAAGAAGCTGGTGGAGCTCGGCCATGTCACGAGCCTGGGTTGCAAGCTACTGCTCAAGAGGTGTGGGGCCGTTGGCACTGTCTTTGGCTGCATCAGTTCCTGGTGGAGACTACGTGTCAGTTGCTGAAGTGGTGTGGATGGAGGCACGCTCAAGCTGCACGAATGCCTGTTGCAGTCCTTGAACAATCTTCGTCCACTTATTGGGGAGCTTGCACTCCTTGTAGCAACGTGCTCCGCCATAGTTGTAGCACTCCCACTGTCGTTCCCGAGTCGGCTTCGAAGCCGTCTGGTCCTTGCCAACCTTGCCACCCCTATTGTTCTTTTCCATCTTCCCTTGAATTGTCGCAACTGAGCCAGCCGTTGTTGTGGTTGTCGTCATCGGCACTGAAGACGGAAGGGAGAAAGGGAGAAGGTGCGTGATTTCTATACTGCTGTGACGGCTGTGACTGATGTGCCATGACGGGCGTCATATGCTGCTCCAAGTCCTGCCACATGTAGGAAGTGCTTTGTAGCCCATGACAAGAGGAGGCCTCTGTCGGCCATATCCTTGAGGCTGGTCAGGCTAAAGTTGTTGAAGGTCTTGACGTACTCGCGCCCAACACTGATTCTGATGGTGGTGAACGCTATGAGTTGGGCGGCCCATTCTTCCCCAAGGCCATGTAGAGCCGCATCGCTCCTTGCCAGTTGTCGTCCGGCACCTTGTGTCCACCGTGGCGAAGGGAGTTGAAGTCTAACAGACGTTGTGATGTTCTTGCCATGGTACCGCCTTCAAAAAGAGTAGTCGCCACCTTCCATGCCTCGAGCGAGTCAACTCCAGCTCCAGTGTGGGGATCACCAAGGAAGGGTTCGAAGTCGAGGATGTACTCCTCCGGGACTGCCTTCAGGAGACCATAGGCGGCGCGGACGCCGGTTGTCGCCTGCTGGGAGTCTCTATTCTGGTACTGGATGGTGTACTACAGGTAAACCCCCTCCCCGACTGCCCACATACGGAACTGTGGCTCCCACATGGTGCAGCTATCTTCCTGCCGATAGGCGGGAGGTTCGGTCTCAAACCACTTGGGTGACATTTTCGTCGGCAAAGCTGTAAGGACAATTTGTGCTGGCAAATGGAGATGGTGGACCTTCTTTTAACCCCAGACTCATGCGGAGCAGCTGGTCCTCTAGGAAAGCTGGTTTTGCACTTGCCCTAGGCATGTTTCTAGGGCTTGCTTTGCCAATTGGTAAGCCTTTATGCCCTAAGCGGTTTTGACGCTGCTTTTCTAGCTGTGCGAGTCGCAGGCGTAACATGCCTTCCTCGTCACTGGCGTGTGAGTTCGACTCTGGAAGGTTGTGGGACGGATCGGCATCAAACGCTCCTAACGTTGCATCGACATTGGCTGTAACTACTCTCGACTGTCATTTTTCCCTTCCGCAATGCATCACGGAGCAGGAACTGCTGTTGTTCCTGCCGTTGAAGTTGTTGCTTCTCCAGTTGCGGTTGTTGTGGCTTAACTACGTCACAAAAAAGGTAGAACAGGTCAGCCATTTGCTTGGCAGTCTGTTCAGCCTGCTGGGCCTACTGCTCGAGCAGCTTGCATAGACCGCGAGCCAACGAGCCAGGGCTAGACGGGGATTCGCCCCGCATCCTGCCCGGTGTGCAACACGTTACATCGGAGGCAACAACACCAACGTCCATAGTGGAGCCGGCACTGCCAACTCCCACAGGTGTGTCCTTGGGCATGGGGCTGCATGAGGTGCCGCAAGTGTGCACCACAATCACTAATACTGACGTTGAGTGATGAACGCTGCCGGAAAATTCTGGCACCATTTCCCTCGTCTTAGTGGGCGTGGGAAATGTGAGGAGGCCTTTTTCACCCTAAAAGTAGTCGTCGGCCTCCTCCCCACGCTGCCGAAAAAATTCAGCGTCGTTTCCCCCACCCCAGTGGGTGTGGGAAATCTGGGATAGGCTGTGAGGCAGCTTGTGGATACCTGAACCATCCCCACCCAACCCAGGAAGAGAGAGGAGCCCCATGAGAAGGGGGAAGGGTACACCAAAGAGGATTTGAAGGTTGTTGTTGCTGCTGATGCTGATGCTGCTGCTGCCATTGTCGTTGTCGTTGTAATGCAGTGTCGCTTGTAGTTGTGGCTGGCTACAACTGCAGCCCACTAACGCAACCCTGCCGCCACTACTGTCACAACAGCAGCTGGAAATCCAGGAGTGATGCTCTTGTCCGCCGCTGCAATCCGCTGTGGTTGCTGACTACTGCTACTGCACGCTATTGCACACCGCCGCTGCTACAGCCGCTGCTCTACGTAGCTGCCGGTTGCGTTGCTCAGTTGTTGCTACGGCTGAGGCTGTATAGCTGCTGCCCACTGTTGCAGCTGTAGCTGAGCAGGCGTCATTGCTGCTGTTGCTGGCTGGTGCTGCTACAAGCTACTGCTGCCACACGCTGCGGCACGTTGTTGCCGCTGCCGCTACCGCCACTACTCCACGCAGCTGCCACTGCCGCTGCTGCTCCACGCTGTGGTGCTACGGCTTGGCCAATGAGGCTCAGCCAATGTGCCACTGTCGCTGCCGCTAACGCCGCCGTTGCCGCCGCTGTCGCTGCTGCTTCACTTGACTGCTACTGCTGTTGCTGCTCCGCTTGGCGACAGATCGCCGCGGCTTGTGCTCTGCGAGCCCTCCCAGGACTTCGCGCTTCTCATGTGTGACACAATGAGCACTGGCTTGTTGTGCTCTGATACTAAAACAGGAAAGCCCTACCCCTCTTCCCTCATGTAACCACGTGGAGCTCGTCTCTGTGGTTGGAACGAGACTTACGGCAGTAAAAAAGGATGAGCGTGGAGAACGTGAGAATCAAAAGAGCGACAGTGAGAGTGGTAGCGGGTGGAGCTCGCTATCCGAGCCCACCCGTCGGCCAGCAACATGGGGCTTGCCGGTGCCCGGTCAAACTGCAAGGGGAATAAACCCTCTTGAGTCTCCAAAACTGACGTTCAGACCTAAACTATGCCAGTCCAAACTACCACCGGTTCACAGGTAAGACAAAACTAGGTCACCAAGCCAATGCAGCTCAAACATGCACAAGTATCAAAGTCGACTGTTTTGAGACCAGGTATGAGAACTCCAGGAGGGAACCCAACACGCGTGAAGATGGCTGGAGTGTACCCGATGGCTGCTCGGCAGACTCGCGTCTGCTGCCCCAGTCTTTCGTAACCTCCGCCTCATCAGGAGGCTGCACGGCAAAGGGCATGAGTCGAGAGGTCACACTAAGTACACAATATCACCGACGACTGGTAGCTCCACACACTAATAATTGCCAAACAGTTGCCACGGTGTTCGAAATGCTTGCTCGGGTGTCTCATGATTTTTCTGTGATGTCTAAAGTTTTTTTGGTAGACAGGCTTGTCAGGTCAATTTGCATATGTTGCAGTGTGTTAAATAATCCATATTGCACTTGTATGTGTGAGTAGCCTAAGGTGATGCATCTCTCGGTTGAGACGGTGTTGCATTTTGCATGCCGGTTTTAGGACAAACTGACACTGTCATGAGTTTCACCCATCGTGTGCCGCAGCAGGTGTTTATGCTATGTGCCTGTGAATGGCCATTTCTATGTGCAATACCAAGCTATTGGAGCTTATTAGGCTTTGCGCGTTTTCCTATCATAACCCTTGATTTCCTTTGCACCTGCTTGCTTCCTAGTGCGTCAGCTGACTGAATATTATCGCCAAGACAGCATCACAAGGCTAGGAAGTTCCCTAGGAACTTCACTTGGTATAAGAGCAAGGAGACCCTTTCACTCTGAGCTTCGTCATAGAGACGCAACACCGCTGGAGTAGTGAGGGTCACTATTGCAGGCATATCATGGGATTCGTCACAATGACCATCGAAAGCATTGACATCACCAAAATTTCAGCAGCAGCGCAGTCAACCGCTAGAGTGGACAGCAACATCGGCAATGGTGTAATGAGTTACCGCCATGGTCGTAGCAACATAAACAACGGCATCAGCAACATGCAGTAGCTACATCGAGTGGTAGCAGCAACCCCGTGTAGCAGTAGAAACTTTTCTAGTTACGACTTGTGGCACACACAAAAAAGGGAGAAGCAGCTCACAACAGCTTGCAGCGACGTCTTCAAGAAACACCAACACAAAGTGGCAATGGCAATGGCAGAAAACAACGATAGCAGTGACAATCACACGAAGAAATAGTAGAGCAGCAGCAATAACAAAGGCGGTAGCATCACACTAGCAGCATCAGCAGCATAACAACTACTACATTACCAGCTGCAACAGTAGCAGTAGCATTGTAGTAGTGACAGTAGTTGTAACAGGACAGCAGCAGTGCCATGACAGTAGCTGCCGCAACTGTTTTCTTGCGTAGCACAGATGCCGTGAGATATATCTCTGTAGCTTCGCAGTAGCTGTGCAGAAGCTGGACAACGCCTTCTTAGTCGTGAGCAAGTGGTTACAACGTCACCTTTTCCATAGTCACTCTGAGTTTGCCTAAGTAACAAAGTCATCACTGGCATAAAACACGTCAATGTCAAACTTGCTGGCACAAATTTGCTAGCGATAAAAGCTTGCTACTCACGAAATCACAGTTTTTGTCAAAGTCACCAAAGTTTGGGTCAAAACATCAATTTTGCTAGGGTCTCATGGCCTTGAGAAACGCTGTCGGTTTTCTATTTGGAGCATTTTGACGTTCGGACCCATACTCAACAGCACCTATGGCACCAATTTGTGATGAAGGCAAGGAGTTGATATACCCCTTCTTGTCCTCCTCCTTGAGCATCATGAGTCCACGGTCGTAGTCAATCGCGATCAGAAAGCTTTGTCGGACATATGATGCGATACCCAACCAGTATTAGCATCAGACCGACGCATTGTAGGAGATCTTGGAGTTACTCAGGTGGCGTTGGCGGGCTCACAACAAATACTAGGTGAACTCGCTGGAGCTACACTATCCGTTCAGTAGTTTTTGTCCCTCACCGCGTTGCGGCCTTTGTTCTCCTCATCACTCATTGACATGTGAGATGAGGAGGTTATAGAGATTGAAACACGTGATGACAAGATTCGCATCCTTGAGTAGAGCATGCGTAAGCTGCATCGAAGATCACAGCCTCTCACATTGACACCTTATCACAGTGAGGATCAACCATGTCAATGAGCAGCCTCCACTTTTGGAGGCGTTTCCCTTAATGGTGTTCACTTGCATTTCACCTACCACCTTGCAAGTTTGAGGCCGTCCTCCCCACGGAGCTGCAACCAAAGGAATTAAAGGCACCTCCACCTCTCTAAAACAGTAACGAGGGCTTCCACTACTAGGAAACCGTGTTTGAGGTGTGGGCTAACTTGGAGGGCATCTGCCCCTTACAACCACAGCAAGCTTCAAAACCGCGATGCTCACCAGATCTAGACAGCATTGAGAGTGATGGTCTCCTCTATTCCATGCTGTGATTGGCATTCACCCGTTTCTGGGTGAGGCCGGAGTTGAGACTGGAGCGGGCCCGTGCCAAGGTTAGGATCTGACCCTGACATTGCTTGCTACGGAGACCCATGCCCATGCCCATGTCCAATGTGCTCTTTTTTCCAGCTCTTGGAATCAGCCTTCTCTCTATTCGTGCATGCGCCAGGATGGGTCATATTATTAAGCACTATGCTAACTCTGCCACAGTGACTCCTCTTGACACCCCTACCATTGTTCTTCGTACCTCCATTGTTGATAACTTGTATTATGAGTCTCATTGTACTCCCTGTGGTTCTCCTCCCTCTCCTTCTTTTGTGTATGTGTGTGTCTATGTATGTGTGTATATGTGTGTGTATGTGTGTGTGTGTGTGTGTGTGTGTGTGTGTGTGTGCGT
>SZWC01011535.1:38905-64826 GCA_023375785.1 Penium margaritaceum | reverse complement strand
TGTGTGTGTGTGTGTGTGTGTGTGTGTGTGTGTGTGTGTGTGTGTGTGTGTGTGTGTGTGTGTGTGTGTTTTCCATTCGACTTCTCTCCCCTTGGTAGTAGAACTTGTTGCATAGCTGCCTCTGCCATGCAAGCTCGGACACCATGTCCAAGCCCATTTTCATTCAACTAGCCCTCTCTCTTGACGCGGCTTCCTTTGAGAAGCTGCCCAAGAATGATAGTCGTTTTTGCGCCCACTGTAAGATTCGTCACTACTATTGCCTTGAATCCACTTCATGGGCAGTGCGTCTTCTAGAGGTGGTCCATTCAGACCTTTGCGATCCACTCCAAGTCAATTTCCTCTCAGATCAGGGTCGAAGCATTGTCATTGTGACTGATGAATTCACTTGGATGTGGTGATTCTATAGCCTCCACCACAAGAGTGATGCCGTTCTTTTGGTTTGCCTCTGGTTCGTGATAACTGAGCGTCAGTCTCACCACATCCTTCACACATTTTGCTCACATTGTGATGGCGCATTTTAGGCGTGATGGACACATTTGTTGCTGGTCACAATGTTTCTCACCAGCTCTCTGACACTGCTACACCACATGTGAACGGTATGTCCGAGGGCTAGAACACTATGGAGGATGGGGTCCACGGCAGGCGACCTGAATGCGGTTTTTCTTACGCACTTTCCTTTGTCGTTGAGAGCTTCTCTTACATGGCGTGGTTTTGGAACTGCTTGCAACATGGTCGTCTTCCGAACCATGTCACAATGTACAAGCCGTGGTTAAGCTATCGTGCCAATCTCCATCTTGCTTGTGTTTTGGGGTTCCTAGCCTGCGTCTGTTACATCGAGGACCAGCATAGCTCCAAGGTCTCACCTAATTCTCGCATGTGTGTCTTCCATGGAATCTCTCCATGGTCGAAGGCCTGTTGCTTTTGGTTCCTTGCTAGCCATCTCATTGTTCAATCTCAAGACAATTTCTTCTTTAAGGCTCCCACGTACTGCCATCTTTCTAACATTTTGTCCCTGGCTGCCGACCGCTTTCCCACCTCCGTTGCTTCCCTGAGTATGGGGGATTTGAGTCCTGCAATTGCATTTTTCAGGGCCTCCTCACCTATGGTCCAGTCTCCGGCTGTTGAAAATCCGACCATCTTGGATATAGAGGGAGTAACCTCGTCGGTTCCCTTGGGCACACATAATGCCGTTCTCGTGTTAATCCCCTTTGGAAAACCTGATCCAATGCCAGTGCACGTCCCTTCTGGCACATATAATCTCGTGTTTGCATCAATTCGCTCTTGCACACCTGACCCCATACCGGTGACAAGATCTCCAATCGCACCTACTCTTGTGCCTGCACGTGCTTCTCCTATGTGTGAGCCAATGAGCGTCCATGTTTGTCCTGCACCCTCTTCCCTTCCCTGCAAATCCACACCCCATGTGATTTTCGGCCAAAATTGTGCTCTGTAGCTTGAGATAAGCACCTCACTCTCAAAGTTCAACAAAGAGAGATTTTTCGCAAAACTCTCAAAGAGCGACTTTGGTCCCCATTCACTCAAAATTTTGGGCCACATTATCGACATTGGACGGATCACGATGGACCCGAAAACGGACGAGGTGGTTGTCTTAGATATTTCTCCATGCATGAGAAGAGTGCGCCACTTGGCGGTCTGTGGATGTGCCAATTGGCGGACTGGTGAGGTGGTGTGGAGTGACCACCCCAAAAGTGCCACCACCCACACACCTTAGAAGCCAGGCCTAGGACTATATGTACCAGGCTCATTCCTCATTCTAATTACACAATCTGGCCTTAGATGCTCCTCACAAAGTTGTCCAACTAAGGAACAGTACAAAGAAGACACTCGTTGGTCTAAGCCCCACGAGTTAGTCTTTGACTAGCATCTCGCGCGAAAGTGACCAAGTGTTAAGTGGACACAGTTGCTAGCAAGTGATTGCCTAGGAACTGCTCAGTGTGGAACCGTGATCCTGAGGGTAATATCTTCTCCTAGCTGAAATGCTAGGAGCGAATGGCAGGTGCTATTGTGTCGGTCCTGTTTTCTAGTCCGTTTGCCTCAGGCCGGTTGACAAAGTTTATGGGCCCACACTGACCAGTTGTAAGGCACGCTTCGCTCAACTCTAGTACGCTCTCTCCAGGTGCACACGCCTGCTCCATGAGCTCCATGAGCTTCATCAGCTCCAACGGCTTGGTCTGCACTCAGCACACAGGGACCAAGGACAAGCTCTGCCCTCGGAGGCACGACCCTTGTGTCCCAACCAGGACAAGCTCTGCCCTTGGTGGCAAGACCCTGGGTGTGTTGGTGAAGATATATTCTCTTGTCTGCAGGTGAACATCGGCTGGAGAGGTAAGCAACAGATCTGCATCCTAAAACCGGTAGCAGACATCAGCTATCATCAGCCTCCATCGGCCTCAACAGAGTAGAGACGTGGGAAGCAGACAAAGGCAACAAAAAGGGTTGACCCATCGGGAGGAGTGGGGGCTGCCGCAGGGCAGTCCTCAAGCTCAATAGTGGCTACCACAGAGCAGACCACTGGAGCAAATGTGAGTGCTACGTCACTGCCGCAAGGTCTTGGACCCTTGGGAGGAATCCCCATTTTCAAGGGGACTGACTTCCCCCTTTGGAGATGGCAGTTTGAGCTGGCAATGAAAGTGCGCGGCCTCATCAAGCTTTTGAAGGGCGAGGAGCAGGTTCTTGCGGTGGGCTCACCGGAGCATGAGGCATGGATGGAACAGAATGAAATTGTCATGTCATTCCTCAGCAATGCGATTGCTAAGAAGTATGTTCCCATCATTGCCGGGTACACGCTGGCTTTTGAAGCTTACGACAAGCTCAAGCGCGTGCACCAGTCCACCAGTCTCGCGAACAGATTATTCATCCTACAACGGCTGATCAGCATGCGGGTGAATGAGGGTGAACCAATCCCTGATTTCCTACAGGAGTTTGAAGGACTCCTTGGTGAGGCTCGCGAGATGAATTGGGACCTTGACAAAAACATGCAAGCCATGATCCTCCTCATGGCGTTACCGGAGAGCTGGAGCCCAATGATCACCGTCATGGGCGGTTGGAAGGAGGATGACCTGACGTACACGGCAGTGTCCGAGTACGTGCAAAACGAGGCCATGCACCGCAGCAGAAGTGAGGCTAACTTCTCAGCCTATGCCGCTCGCTACGGTGGCCGCGGGAGCAAAGGATCAGCCTCTGGTCAGAAAGGCGCAAGCGGAAGCCGTGGCGGCGGAGGCAACAATGGCGGCAAGGCTCCCAAGCGATAGGGCAACTGCCGCAACTGCGGCAAACCTGGGCACTGGGCAAGAGAGTGCAGGTTGCCAAAGAAGGAAGACAGCGGAAGCAGTGGGAACAAAGGCAGCAAAAAGGGTGGCAAAGAAGCCACCAACACAATGATGGCACAGAGCATGCCTCCGGCAAAAGGAGCGGCGCTGCTCAGGCCAGGAGCTTTTGAGCTGGACTCCGGCACCGATCATCACTCCAGCAATGACCAGGCTGGATTTGTCTCCATCGGCCCCACCGATCGGCGGTTCAGATGTGCAAACTGTAGTGTCGTGAACGCAAAGGGCGTGGGAGAAAAGCTGGTGAGCATCAGCCTTAATGGTGCAGAGA
The DNA here is from genome assembly GCA_023375785.1 of Penium margaritaceum. Lineage (NCBI taxonomy): Eukaryota > Viridiplantae > Streptophyta > Zygnematophyceae > Desmidiales > Peniaceae > Penium > Penium margaritaceum. The sequence goes on along the minus strand of SZWC01011535.1, from coordinate 61,208 downwards.
AGGATCTACGGCTACGTGACGTGGTCTACATGCCCTCCTTTGCGGCAAACCTTCTATCCGTGTAAAAAAAAATGGACAACGACATGACGGTGGTGTTCACGCAGAAGAAGGCGGTCATCGCCAGGAACGAGGACATCAAGGTCCTCTACGCCAACAAAGATCTCGTGGCACAGGTTTCATGGGTTGACGGACTCTACGTATTGCAGACAACGACAAAAAAGAGCTCGGAAGACGAGGGTCATGCGGGTGCAGCGGAGGCAGTGGTCTCATCACCAACGCAGGAGAGCACACCAACAAGAACTGAAAAAGCATCCTCTGCCGCAAAGGACAAAGACGCGGATCTGTGGCATAGACGCTTTGGGCACGTTGCAAACAACACGCTCCAAGTCATCCAACAACAACAGCTGGTCCGTGGCATGGATGGTTGCAAGAAGGATGCGGTTGGGTGTGGCAGCCTGTGTGAACCTTGCCTCCAAGGCAAGACCAAGCGAATGCGCTTTGAGCGCAATGGTCGCCGTGCAGAATCAGCCCTTGACCTGATTCACACCGACGTGTGCGGACCCTTTCGCACGGCGTCAAANGGAGGCAGTGGTCTCGGCACCACCGCAGGAGAACACACCAAAGGAAACTGAAAAAGCATCCTCTGCCGCAAAGGACAAAGACGCGGATCTGTGGCATAGACGCTTTGGGCACGTTGCAAACAACACGCTCCAAGTCATCCAACAACAACAGCTGGTCCGTGGCATGGATGGTTGCAAGAAGGATGCGGTTGGGTGTGGCAGCCTGTGTGAACCTTGCCTCCAAGGCAAGACCAAGCGAATGCGCTTTGAGCGCAATGGTCGCCGTGCAGAATCAGCCCTTGACCTGATTCACACCGATGTGTGCTGACCCTTTCGCACAGCGTCAAACGGTGGTAGCAAGTATTTTCTGACTTTCATAGACGACCACAGCCGCAAGGTATGGATCTTCTTCCTCAAAACAAAGGGAGAGGTCAGAGAAAAGTTGCAGGAGTTTGTCGCCATGGTGGAGCGGTAGACCGGAAAGAAAGTCAAAGCAATGTGGAGCGACAATGGCGGAGAGTACGAGGCATGCAAGGGCTGGTTGCAGCAACATGGGATCAACCACCAGCCCACAACGCCTTACACACCGCAGAGCAATGGTGTTGCCGAACGGATGAATCAGACCATCCACGGCATGGTGCGTAGCATGCTCTTTGATGCAAAGCTTCCACTGTGGTTCTGGGCGGAAGCGGCAAGAACGGCATGCTATCTTGTCAACCTGACTCCTGCGGCTTCTTTGGGCAGGCGCGGAAAGAAGAAGGGAAAGCAACAGATGACACCACAAGAAGTTTGGTCAGGGAAGAAGCCAGACGCATCACACCTGAAAGTATTCGGCTGCACCGCATGGGCAAAGGTCCAAGCGGGTGAGGGTGCCGGCAAGCTGGATGTAAGAGCGCAAAATTGCGTTATGGTGGGCTATGAGACGGCCCACAAGACATACCGCTTGTGGGACCTGGCAGGAAGAAGACTCATCACCAGCCGGGACGCAACCTTTGATGAAAGGAAACCAGGCAAGGGAGAGATGATTGATCCCACGCAAGCCCCAAAACAGGGAGAGTGGTTGGTGCTGCTGGAGTCAGGAGATCAAGCTCCTGAAAACTGGCAAGTGGTGCCAGTACAGCAGGCCGTCAAGAACAATGGTGTGGCAGGGAGAGCGGCTGCGCAGGCTGACGCAGCGGCGAGCTCCGACACAGAGTCGGAGACGTCCGAGGCCTCTGAGACCAGCTCGGAGGCCAGTGGCTCTTCAAAAGAGGAAAACTTAACTCCAGGGCAGCCAACAGCACAGGAGCAACAACATTGCAAACATCCACCAGAAATGCAACGTCGGAGCACACGACAAAGAAAACAAACTCCAAAGTACGACGCTGACACCGGAAGCTGGACTGGACTGAGCTGGTCCTGTTTGGCTCAGGGAGAGCCACTCATTGTGGCTGCGGCACTGGCAAGGCCCGATGCGGCCAAGTGGAAGGAGGCGGTGGACAGCGAGCTCGCGTCCATCGAAGAAAATAGCACATGGGTGCTAGTGGACAGACCCGCTAACGCTCATGTGGTGGGCTCAAAGTGGGTGCTCAGGTTGAAGCGGAAGCAAGATGACAACATCAAAAACTACAAGGCAAGGGTCGTGGCGAAAGGATTCTCACAGCGCGCGGGGTCTGAGTACGATGAGACATTCGCACCGGTTGTCACGTTTGCCTCAATCAGGTCCCTGCTTGCCGTTGTTGCTGCTAAAGACCTTGAGATCCACCAGATGGATGTGAAGACAGCCTTCCTTTATGGGAAGCTTGACAAGGAGGTGCTAATGGAGGTACCGGAAGGTGTCAAAGCACCCGAGGGTAAGGTGTGCAAGCTGGTGAAGGCTTTGTATGGGATGAAACAGGCCCCACGGATCTGGTACAAGGAGATGGACAGCTTCATGGCTGAGATCTCCTTCGCACATTGCAAGAATGACCCCAGCGTCTATGTGCGGGAGGACGAACGTGGCTTGCTACTTGTGGCGTTGTACGTGGATGATCTTATCATGTGTTCTTCCTCGCAGGAGGCCCTCACGGACCTCAAGAAAAATCTGGCCAGCAGATTTAAGATGAAGGACATGGGACTTCTCGAGTACTACCTCGGGATTGCTGTTCACCACAACCGCAAAGCAGGCACCATCAAGCTGAACCAGACCAAGTACATCATGGACATCTTGAAGCGCTACAACATGGAGGACTGCAAGCCCGTCAGCACCCCCATGCCCTCCGACTGCAAGCTCTCCTCCTCCATGTCACCAAGCAACGAGGCAGACCGGCGGGAGATGCAAAACATTCCGTACCAGTCCGCCGTTGGGAGCCTCATGTATGCGATGGTGGGAACGCGACCTGACATTGCTTATGCAGTGGTTCAGGTGAGCAGGTTTGTGGCCAACCTTGGGCCAGAACATTGGCAAGTCGTGAAGCGGATTTTTTGCTACCTCAAAAAGACTTAGCACGTCGGACTTTGGTTTGGAGGTCTAGAAGGATTAGACTTGCTACGACTGATATGCTACACCGACGCGGACTGGGGAGGACGGATTGATGACAGGAAGTCCACCTCATGGTTTGTCTGTCTTCTCAACGATGGTGCGGTCTCGTGGGCAGGCAGGAAGCAGGACTACGTCTCGCTTTCTACTGCTGAGGTGGAGTACATTGCACTCTCCAAAGTGTGCAAGGAACCACAGTGGCTTAGCAGTTTGCTTGATGAGATCAAAGCACCACAAGAGGAAGCAACCGTCATCCGCATCGACAACCAAAGTGCCATCACTATGGCAGAGGATGACATGATCTCCCGGCGTACAAAGCACATTGATATTTGGTACCACTACTCACATGACCTTGTCGCCAAGGGTGTCGTGGAACTGCAGCACGTCGCAACCAAGAAAATGCTTGCGGACTTCTTGACGAAGCCGCTAGACAGCAACTTGCATGTTGCAGGTACTCGAGGAGTCGGCATGGTGGATGCAAGAGATGAGAACTAAAGACCAAGAAAATTGACATTCACAAAAACAACCTAGAGCTACAAGTTCATGCCGAAGAAAACTACCACAGCAGAGGGGCCTAAGGTGCAAGAGAGAGATTTTTGTTCTTCTATGCCCCATGGCCACTGCTATGGCTTGAAGGACAGGTTGGGCATGCACTGCTCCCTTGGAGTAAGTCCCCCAAACCTTGTTCATGGTGCAAGTCCAAGGGAGACACCAGAAGTGTAGCGCAACGGATAGCATGTTGGACTTAGGAACAACAGGTCCTGTGATCGCGCCTTGATGTGCGCGGGAGGTTTTTGACCTTCCTACACAGGGGGAAGTTTCTTAGACATTTCTCAATGCATGAGAAGAGTGCACCACATGGCAATCAGTGGATGTGCCAATTGGCGGACTGGTGAGGTGGTGTGGAGTGACCACCCCAAAAGTGCCACCACCCACACACCTTAGAAGCCAGGCCTAGGACTATATGTACCAGGCTCATTCCTCATTCTAATTACACAATCTGGCCTTAGATGCTCCTCATAGAGTTGTCCAACTAAGGAACAGTATAAAGAAGACACTGGTTGGTCTAAGCCCCAGGAGTTAGTCTTTGACTAGCACCTCGCGCGAAAGTGACCAAGTGTTAAGTAGACACAGTTGCTAGCAAGTGATTGCCTAGGAACTGCTTAGTGTGGAACTGTGATCCTGAGGGTGGTATCTTCTCCTAGCTGAAATGCTAGGAGCGGACGGCAGGTGCTATTGTGTCGGCCCTACTTTCTAGTCTGTTTGCATCAGGCCGATTGACAAGTTGGAGATTGGTGGACGTCCAAAAATGCTAGGGAGATCCAGATATTTTTGGGCTTTTGCAAGTACTACCATCGATTCGTAAAGGACTATAATCGAGTGTTAGTGCCTCTCTCCAATCTCACAAAAAAAAGCACCATGTGGCATTAGACGGACAACGAACAAGAAGCGTTAAAATGCTTCAGAAATGCTCTGACCCCATCTCCAGCCGTACAATTGGAAAACACAACAGTGGAATGGTGTTGGCCTGAGGGTGAGTGTGCACCATGGAGGGTCCCTAGCAGTGGCTGGTTTACACCACCAACTGTTTTTGGAGAGACTGAAACTGTGGATGCAACTGGTTCCAAGGATGGCAGAAAACTGGTCAGAGTGAGGCAATAGTTTTGGCCTGAGTTGACTGGGAATGAAATCTTGATCAAGGCTCACAAGCAGTTGCATTTTATAGTCACTGATCTAAGATTTCCAGAACACCAAAGCATGCTAGATTTGGAGCTTCCTAGCAAATTCTATGGCTTCTAGAGTGGCCCTCGGTAGGCTGTCCTTTTCTCACCTAGGAAGGCATCCCTTCCTTCCTCTAGAAGCTTCTGCCCCTTCCTAGATTCCTCAGCTTCCTTCTAGTAGGAGGGAAGGTATCCAGAAGACCAAGATATCCCTAGATGCCTTGTAAAACAAGTCACCCCTTCTAGAAGGTGTGCCACCTTCCTGGACCCTCACCTGGCCTTCTAGAAACTCAAGGAGGAATTCTAGAGTTTGAGCTAGCTTCCTGGCATCTATTTTTGACCTCCCTTGAGGCAGGGCAGAAGTTAATCTTATGGGATTTGAACCCGGGCCCCTGCCTCTAAAGGTGGACACCATTAACCACTAAGCCACTAAGGCTTGTCTTTTTGGTGTTCCTTTTTGGAGTCACTCCTGCCATGGTAAGGAGCATCACTCCAAAAAATACATCATGGCCAATGAGGCATCCAATTGATCCATTGGAGCTGTTGTCATCCGAGCCGGTTGCACACTCTGTGTGGGCCAGAGCTCAGTTTCTCGGTACACGAAAAAGATATGCTTGCAGAAGTGCATGCGTTCAAGAAATGGCAGTGCTACAATGAATGCCGACAATGCATCGTCCGCAACAACCACCACACCCTAAAACATCTCAAGGCTCAGCCAAATCTTAGCCATCGACATACTCAATGGATGGAGTTCCTTGATTCCAACTTCGATTATGACATCGAGTACCGACCTGAAAAAAGTAATCCGGTGGATGCTCTAAGTCGGCAACCAGTCTTGACGACTGGTATCAAAGTGTTCCTCATTGAACGAGACACGTACCTCATGAGGCTGTTTACAAAGGGACACAAGGAGTTCGGTTGGTACGAGAAAACCAAGTTCTGTTCTAGGATCCCTACTAGCCATGGCGATTCACTCGTCAGGTTGTTGTCCCTCCAAACAAGGAAGTACGGAGAATTCTAATGGAGGAATGCCACGACACTAGTCATGGTGGACACTTGACCAAAAAATGCTCAAGAAGCTAGCAAAATAGCACTGGTGAGACAAGATGCAGACCGACGTGCCAGCCTTCCGTAAATCGTGCAACACCTGTGAAAGAAAAAAACATTGCCGCACGAGGCCACCCCGTCTACTCCAACCACCACCTATTCCTACCGAGCCTTGGGTCGACATTAACAAGGACTTCATGATACGCCAGCCTGCCATCCCCGAGTGATATGACGCCATCCTTGTGGTAGTGGAAATAGCTTGTGAAACATCACACTTCATCCCAACGATGACCACCCTCATTGCATAAGGAAGAGCGCAGCTATTACTAAATTGAATCATAGGATGACACGATGTGCCACGTACCATCATCAGCGATAGAAATGGCTGCTTCACAAGACGCTTTTGGCACGGACTGATGACGCGCTTTGGCAGTGGAATCAAGCTATCAACGGAGTTTCCACCCGCAATGCAATGGAAAGATGGAGTGAACCAATCAGATGGTCAATTAGCTTCTTCGCACATTATGTGAGCCGCACGAAATTAATTGGATAGCCAAGCTACCAACAGTCGAACTTGCGTACAACTCTGCCACTTCCACTGCAAGTGGTAAAATTCCTTTTGAAGTGGTGTACGGCAAACTTCATTCCACACACCAGCAAGCTCACAAAGTCTTAGCAACATTTCCGCAGTCAACATCCACCGTAGGGACATCCTAAGCGTTTTGGGAGGAAAAGCGACAGACCGTCGCAAAGACATAAGCGGTTAGGAAGCGAGTGGCCGACCTGCATCGCAACGATGACATTTAAGTGCTAGCACCCATGTCCTCCTGAGCTCGGTAAACATCAAGCTCTGAGAGTTTAACTTTGAGAAGCTCAAATCCCTGATGGTTGGGACCGTTCGAGGTCGACCAAATGCAAAGCCTTGTCATCGCTCGACTTTGCCTGTCACACAGCATGGAACTTCATCCTGTTTCGAAGAAAAGCAAGCTCAAGCACTACCAGGAGCCTAGCACGGACTTCCCCGATAAAGACATCACACATCCACCTCCTATCCAAGTGGACTGGGATACGGAGTACGTGATTGGACACATCCTCGGGCATTGACGCCATGGAAAATGACCAAGTTTATGGTCAAATGACACGACAAAGACGAGGCGCACAACAGCTACAACAACCTTCAAGACATCGATCAGCTGATCCACGGCTACTACCGTAGTAATGCGTGTTACGTCCGTGATGTACTTGAGTATGTAAAATGAGCAAGTGGAAATTTGTGTATTCATGTTAATGGCTCACTACGTGACGACCTCATGATTTTTACGCCGATCGGACGAGGGCATTTTGGCCACCTCCCTTGACTTCCAACGGTTTCTTCTACAAGTTTCGAACAACTTCAACCAATTTCTTGCAACGTTAGAAGTGACGCAACTATATCGATGCTTTAATACTGTTCAATTGACTTCTCAATGGCGCTGTACTTTTATAAAGCCGCACCTTGATATTTGCAAAGCCCCCTACCTTCTCGACAAATCTTTTCGAAGCAACCACTCATGGTGCGAATTCAGACGCGTCGCTTGGCTTGAGCGCCGAGCACCCAACATATGCGTCATTGTCATTCTTGACATTGTATACATGTGCTCAACTCACTCTACACTTTTCGTCTATGTACACGTACTACTTAAAACAAGTTATCCATTTTTGCCAAACTGTCTAATCATCTTTTGTCCCGCACATTATCCATGTGGACCGGATATGTTCCGCCTAGCGTAGTAAAAACTGACTGTGGCAAAAGAAGGAATAAATCTCAGGAATTGGGAAAGGGGAAGAGTGACCATGTATCCCTCGTTCGAAGAAAAAGCCTGATTCCCCCTTACCTCAAAACAAAAAGCCCCATTTGCCCCTACCGCGAAACAATAAGCCTGAGTTGCCCCTCCCTGGTAACAACAAGCTTCATTTGCCCCTTTCACATGCACGCGAGTTTCCAGGTCTATGAAATAAACAATGTATTTGTCTCGTTTTTCATAAGACAACATGTCAACGTCGCATGGATGGGGCGTTGACATGCTAATGTCACCGTTTTTGGCCAAAAACAAAAAGAAAATCATGCATAAATGTGGTTTTAGTTTTGGGCCAAATAGCTTGGATACCCATAAAACGCAAAGTGTGACTCTGATCCGTCCGATAGCAGCAAAAAATAATACTCAAAAGCCCAGTAAAAAATCCTGCTCGCTCGCGGCATGCGACGACGGGCGAGCATGAAAAATAAACTGCATGGGGACATTGCTCCCACGCGAGAATCGCGAGGGAGCAATGACCGCTTTGTTTTTTTGGACACGCAAACCCCCTAGTTCAATTTAGGGGGTGAGTTTGTGTATGGTATGTATGTCAAACATGGATACAATGTCAAACGAAATGAAAAAAACGAACCAATGGGGAATATTTAACTCCCCATTCTTCAAGAGTCGGGACTTCTGGCCGACGGGCGCTGGCCGGAATCACCAGCGCTCAAAGTCCCCCCCTCACCCCCCCCCCCCCTGCGTCCCCCATAGGCCTCTTGCCACCCACTTGATTGCAGCCATCAATTACGAGGGCCTGGATCAATGGGTGGGTAGGTGGATTGGTGGGGTGTGAGGAGGGGGAGGATTTCCAGTGGTTGATGAATTGCCGACCCGCATTTTCGTTGTATGAATCCCGACCCCCCCCCCCCCCTTCCCCTCTCTCCCCAATGGTATCGCGGCCCTCCATCGCGGCAGCCAAAGTGGAGGGCAGAGATAGGGAGTTGCATGACCAATTTCACCATGATCGAGCATCTGCATGCATCCCTGTTCCAACATGGTAAAAACGGGTGGGCGAATGGGGTTTTTTGTTCCTAGACAGGGGCGGATGGGGCTTATTGTTCCGGTGGAGGTCAAATTGTTACATACCAGATGTACACGAGTCCCTAATATTCTCGAGTGGGTATCTTTGTTATTGTGAAAACAGCCCATCCCATCGCAAGAACCACGATATTCACTCCGAATTTCGAGGGCAAACTGGCCAGCTACCCCACCCTCGATAGATTTCCTCGAACCTTCTGACAGCTTCGACCACTCTCGCAAATCTACGAACAAAAGCATCACGACCTTTCGGTCGACTTCTCGATGCTTCACGACGAATCTTGATTTATAAAGATGCATCGCGCATCTTCACTTTCAATTCTCGAAGACCCTCGACTTCTCGGCAAAAGTTATAAAATCCAACCACTCACGACGCGATTTCACGAGCGTCACTCAACATTCGACCCAACGACCCCGACTATGATTCATTCACAACTCAACACTTGTAGATAAATGTTCAATCATTTTGATGCTAGTCATCAAAGTACACTTACCGCAAACAATGAATTGCTCAACTGTCCCAAATTCTAAATCGTGTTTGCCTCGCAACTTCTACATGTTCCCCATCTACGCTCCGTTAGGCGTAACACTTGGTACCAGAGCGTAGCGGTGCTGGAGAGACATCCGACTACATTACCCATCCGGACTACCTCGCACAATTCTTCAGCGCATCTCTTACGTCAATACTTTACAAACTTCGTGACTATGATGTGAGGCAAGCCAGCGCAACCGACGACCAGCAGCGGGTTATCGGTGACGACTGCAGCAATGGAGCTAAACGTGTGGATGCACGCGAACCTAGAAGCGACATCAAACACTGGCATGGCAGACTTTGCGGCAGCTGGAACAACTCCTATGGCTTCGGCGACCAATCCAGTCACGCACCCGACGGCGATAAACCAGCCGGCCCTACCAATAGCCTCAACGACGACAAGAGGGACGACAGGTGGCACTAGATGACAAGGGGTGGTCAACGAGGAACTGACGACCAGGACCTGCGCACCCAAGGGAGTCAAGAACCAACTCCTCTTACAACTCAATGTCGCGATGGAGGCCCTTAGCAACGCAAGCTCGCGTGAAGCGGTGCTCGTCAAGAGAAAATCCCAACTCACATGCAAACCCGGAATTCGTCCGGCTCCACCAGAACCGTTTGATCATGCAAATTCATAAGGACCAACGGTCCGGATTTGGCTGAGGAATTTGGAGGTGTACGTCACCGCAGCTGGGGTCAACGACAATCAGAAACAAATTGACCTCGCGGCCGCGCTTTTGTGTGGCACACCATTAAGTTGGTGGTCTGATCTAAAGACCATCGAACGGTTGCAAGATACCGACGGAGCATCATCAACGGCTCAAGGCACCCGTCTCACATCACCGACCGCAGGTGCTATACCCTTGTAGCAGATCAATCCACAATGGCAAGACGCGCTAACGCCACCAACCGACTGGAACGAATTCTCACGCGCGATGCTTGCACGCTTTGGAAGACTGAATGAGAAGTCGGATGCAAGGCACAAACTCCTTTGTCTACATGAGTAGTCCAGTGTGGCGGAGTACACGTGAAGATTCAGCGAGATTATCACCAGGGCAGACATCGCCCCCGACAAACTCTATTTCCACTAAAACAACGGCCTCAAACGAGACATCCGGCAAGCAATCGCTGTTTTTGGCATCTAGAACAACTTGCCGTTGATGATCGCAGCAGCAAAAAGGATCGATAGCGCTGACTACAACGCTCAGATCTAGGAATCCTACGGCTGGTAACCTCCTAGCCACAATTGTCACGGAAATGGAAAGAACCAGTCGTCGAACTCTTTGACTCCGATGCAAGTAGACGTCATCGACCAGAGAGACACGCAAACCTGCTACAACTTCAGAAACGTCAAGCACATCGCTCGCAACAATCAGAGCAAGCACCAGGCCAAAAAGAGGGGGAAATCACACAAAAATGAGTCAGGAAACGGCAAAGGACAGGAGTAAAAAGCGCAACTCTTATCCGCGAAGAGAAATCGGCGCTGAACGATCGCCGATCTGAATGGCCGGCATTGCCGCAGAGGATTTCTGGGATTGCAAAGTTCGACAAGGGATACGAGGATGACCAACCGGCGATATCACTAAAAGTTTAGCCACGAGGATGCAGAAGTCGCAGAACGGTACTGGCACTATTGGATGGAGGAGCTTTACACAGCTTTGTGAGCAACAACATGGTTCACTAGCTGGCTTTGCAGACCAAACCAGGAGTTTTCAAAGGAAAAACAGTCGACGAGAGACTACAAAATCGGAGACTCCGAGAACGAATACGACTACAAGTGAGAGATCTTCAGGATGTACTGATCTGGAGGTATTGTCCCATGAGCGATCACGGAATCATCCTCATAGAAGATTTCCTGTACTAGCACAATCCGTCGGTCAACCGGAACTGCGGCGACATCTACGCGGAGAAAGAAGGTGCCGAACAACAACTTCCGCGTGCGGGACGGAAGCCGACAGCGGAAGCACCAGAGGTGGGAGGAGCAGAGGAAGCCACGAGAGCTATGAAATGACAACCTGTGCAGCCGATACGGCTCAACGTGGCCAAGCATTGTGTTCGGCAATGGGCACGTGCGTGGGTCACACATCTCGAGTCAATGGGAGAAGCGGAAGTGGAAACAACTAACTCATCATCGGCCTAATCAGCCTCATTGGCCTCAATAAAATTCACCATATTACCCAAAAAAATCGCACCCCTTATCCAGGAGTTTGCGACATCAGTTCTTTTTCAGGATTTCCTCGACGAAATCCTGGAGTTTTTACCTCCTCAGCGCGACATCCACCATCGCATCAGACGGAAGCCGAGCAGGAGACCTACCATCCGAGGGGCCTATTGGAAGAGTGATCACGACCTTACCAAGCTTAAACATCAGCTCGACGAGATGCTCGGTCAGGGGTTCATCTACCCATCCACGTCACCTTACGCAGCACAAGTACTATTCGTGAAAAAGAAAGCAGGCGAGATGCGGATGTGCGTGGATAATCAGGCATTGAATGACGCTACCATCAAGAACCGCTACCCTCTTCCCCAAGATGACACACTTTTTGACAAATTCCGAGGGGCCCAAATTTTCAGCAAAATTGACTTACACAGCGAATATCACCAGATACTCGTGGCAGATGCCAAAACTGAGAAAACGGCGTTCCGAACTCCCTATGGGTACTTCGAGTTCACGGTCATGTTGTTTGGACTCACAAATGCCCCAGTAGTGTTCATGGCGGCAATGGACAATACTTTATGTCTGTACCTTGACGATTTTGTTCTGGAATACCTCGACGACATTCTTGTGTACAACTGCACCCCGGAGGAGCACGATGGACATCTTGGACAAGTTCTCAAAGTTTTACAAAGAGAAATCATTTGGAAAACTCTCGAAATGCGCCTTCTATTATCGTTCGATTGAGTTTCTGGGTCACTTCATCAATGGCGGAAGGATCACCATGGATCTGAAAAAAGTGGTAGCAATTGTTGATTGGCTGACGTCGACCAATGTTAAAAAAAATAAAACGTTTCTCGGATTCTGCAATTACTACCGACAATTTGTACGAGACTACGCACGAGTATCAGTGCCTCTCTTCGGCCTCACTCAAAAAGAAAACAAGTGCCGGTGGGGAGAGACCGAACAAGAAGCGTTCACCGCTTTAGGGAACACTCTGACCTTGGCGCCAACCCTACAATTAGCTGATCCAACGGTCGACTACGTCATGGCTACGGATGTATCAGAACGAGCCATTGGCACGATTCTTCTACAAGATCACGGCAACGGCAAACAACCGGTTGCCTACATGTCTAAAACACTGCAAGTACTATGTGGTCCACAAAAAATAGATGTTTGGCGGCCATTCATGCATTCAAGACGTGCCGATGCTACCTAGATTATCGTCGATGCGTCGTGCGCACCGACCACCATGAAATACTTGAAGACGCAGCCAAATCTCAGCCGACATCAAACCTGATAGATGGAGTTCCTCGAATCCGGGTTCGACTATGAAATCGAGTACCGGCCAGGAAAAACCAATCCGGCAGACGCACTCAGCCTTCCACCAGATAAAATGACAGCTACAACGAGATCCATACCTTGAGCGATTGTTCCCATGAGGCAACGACCAGCACGGCGGATATGATGAAACCAAATTCTGGTTTGACGCACCCTACTGGCGACGACACTTCACTCTCCAAGTGGTTGTTTCCCAGAACGATGAACTTCGCCGCATGCTGCTTGAAGAATGCAATGACACCGGTCCAGGTGGACACTTCGGAGAGGACAAGACGCTGAATAAGCTGGCAAAAATCTACTGGTGGGATAAGATACATTCCAACATGGCCAACTTCTGCAAGACCTACGACGCATGTGAGGGACAGAAATCTCGTCGCACGAGGCCACCTGGACCTCTACAGCCGCTCCTTGTTTCGACGGTACCATGGGCAGACATCTCCATGGAGTTCTTCAAGGGATTACCGGTCACGCCCAAGGAATGAAACACAATCCTCGTGGTTGTCGATAGCTTTTCTAAAATGTCCCACTTCATCCTGACAACGACCACCGTCACCACCAAGGGAACAGGACGGCTGTTTCTAAACAACATTATACGGCTACACAGCATACCATGAACCATCACAAGCGTTAGAGACGGTCGATTCACCAGCCATTTTTGGCGCAAACTGATGACTCGCTACGGAAGTAGAATTCAACTTTCAACCGCATTTTATCCTCAAACTGACGGTCAAACCGAGCGAACAAAATCTGAGGCTCGAACAACTGCTCCAAACACTATGGGAAACTCATGGAACGGATTGGGCACAAAAACTCCCGACTGCCAAAATCACATTTCATTTGGCAGTTTCCACCGCAACGGGTAAAACTCTGTTTGAAGTGGTGTACGGCGAACTTCTTGCCACACTAGTCGGACAACAAAGTCGCAGTAATGTTTTAGCAGTGGACATTAAGTGTCGAGACTTCACTATCATCTGGGAGGAAACACGACAGACTCTCGCGAAGACACAATCAACGATGAAGCGAGCAGCTGACCGACATCGTAGCTACGACGTCTTCGCAGCTAGCGATCAAGTTCTCCTCACTTTGGTAAACATCAAGCTCCAAGGATCTGATTATTGGAAGTTCAAACCCCGATGGTTGGGACCGTTTGAGATCGAGTGCATGCAAATTCCTGTGGTTGCGCGACTCAAACTCCCCGTCACTATGCAAGTTCATCTTGATCTTGTACATACAGCTTATTGGGACCTCTCGGCTCACGTCTATGACCTTGTAGAATCCTGATGAGGCGGCAGGCACAGAAGACTGGGAGAGCAGACGCAAGCTCGGCGGCTGGCAAACAGGTGTGATCAGCCGCCGGGTGCACTTGCGCCACCACTGCACCTGCTCATACATTGTCCTTGTTAAAGCTGGTCTTGTGGATGTTTGTGTTTGACTTGTAGTGGCTCGGTGACTTATGTTGGTCCTACCGGTGAACTTGTGTTACTTCAGACAGTCATAGGTTAGGTCCAAACTCAGGTTGTACGTATGTAGGACAGAACGGCAGTTGGCACGTGGTCTGTGCGAGCCGCGAGAGCAGTAGTCTCAGCAGGCTGAACAAACGGCCAAACAGATGGCAGATGTGTTCAAGCTTTTTCGGGATGCGATTCAGCCACAGCAGTAGCAGCAACATGTTGGCTCTAGTGGGTGTGGAGGGACCCTCAAGGATGCCTAGCTCTCTGGGATACACGATACCAAGGTTTGGGTAGCCAGTGGACAACAAAGGTGAAGAGTGTGGAGCACAAGGATCACGGGCAAGAGTGGACAGAACTCGTCGCATTCAGTAGATCTGAATCGAAACACGTTATTGTTACTTAGCATAGTGAGATTACATCAGATCCTTATAGCCTATGATCTAAGCTTTCCAACGCATCCAAGCACGCCCAAAACGGAGCAGTAGAGCCCCTGCTACGGCCGTCGAAGTAACCCTTGGTGGAGCCGCCCACCTGGCCTTGCACTCTAGGCAACGGGAGGCGCTTTGACGATGACCCGTCAAAGCGCCTTTCTTCGCCCAGAAGTTAACGAGAAGTTCATCCTGGTCAAGGAGGTCCTTATGGTCACCTCATCCATGCCCCTGGTGCATTTGGAGGCCATTAGGAATGAACTCGGATCCCTGGCGGTGGAATATCCCGCCACCCATGGCGGGTACCAGATTCCACCCACCCAACACCCGTTTTTCGGGCTAGGCTAACTTTCTGAATACTCACTCAAATCNAGAAGTCAAGGAGAAGTTCATCCTGGTCAAGGAGGTCCTTATGGTCACCTCATTCATGCCCCTGGTGCATTTGGAGGCCATTAGGAATGAACTCGGATCCCTGGCGGTGGAATATCCCGCCACCCATGGCGGGTACCAGATTCCACCCACCCAACACCCGTTTTTCGGGCTAGGCTAACTTTCTGAATACTCACTCAAATCGAGCGATCCAAAGCTCGATCTTGCATGGAAAAATCCAAGGAATCCAAATCTAAAGTCAGATCAGATGTTCGACCACTCCTCAGTGGTTGAACCAGGGAGTACGATCAACGGCACTCATGGCAAGGGGCACATCATGTCAACAGAACAATAGTAGTAGCAGCAGCAGCCTCAGCAACAGCAGCAGCCACAGCAGTAGTAGCAGTTGCAACAGCAACAGGAGAGTAAGCAGAAGCTAATCTACGATGCCATGCGCAAGGGCAAAATGACCATCGAGAGTGCGGTTGCAGCCAAAGTTGACGCAACTTTAGGAGCGTTCGATGCTGGGCCATCGGACAATCACCCTGATTCGGACTCCGACGCAGTGACAAGGAAGGTATGCTATGCCTGCACCTTGCACAGTTAGAGAAGCGGTGTCAGACCCGCCCGGTGAGCAAAACTGCATCGAGTGGTGTAGCAGGTCCAAGCAACACGCTCAGGGCAACCACATACCTGGTCTCATTAGAGAACAAGATCCTCCACTGGAGCCTGGGACTTAAGCAAGACCCCTTGTCTGCGTCCCTCAAACAAACTCCCCCGACAGCTCTATCGACCGCCAAGCCCCCAAAGTAGTTCGAGACAGATCCTCCCGTCTTCCGGCACGAGGACAGGTACACCATATGGGAGCCGCGATTCCGCATGTGGACACTGAGTGAGGGGGTGTACCTTTACTACACGAGTCCGTACCAGACTACAGACCCTAAGAAAACGACTGCCGTGCACGCAACCTACGGCCTCCTCAAGGTTGTGTGAGAGGATTACACCCTCGACTTCGAACCTTTCCTTGGTGATTCCCAGATCGACAGTGGAGCTGACCCACGTGGCGCTTGGAACGTGGCAACCACACTTTTCGAAGGCGTGACCATGGCAACCACATCAGAGCGTATCGCGGACTTCAACTCCTTGTGTCGGGGTACGCATGAAACACCGGTCGACTACTAGCGACGGGCGATGCGGCTCTACAGGGCCCTTGGGACGAATGGGCCGAGTCAACTCATGGCGTTCAACACCATCCTGATTGGTATTGGGCGCGGGTATGCAAAGACCTTCGACAACTTCAGCCTCCAAGGTCTTCAAGAGATGGCCAACAAAGGCATGCTGCTGTCATGGGCCACCAAGAACTTCCTCCACATAGCAGGTGTGGGAGCAGCAAACGACGCCCGCCATGGCGCAACAGTTGCAGCCGTCATAGCAGGCCAGGCCACACTCACCATTCCTCCCACCTCCCGTCAGTCGTTGCAGCCGACGGCGACAAATGTAGCAACAACCGGCACAACTACAGCAATTCAAGGGAAGAAGGGACGGCATAACAGGCGGGGTGGCAAGGATGGCAAGGGAGAGGATACTCCAAAGCCGACCGACAAGCGATAGTGGAAGTGCTACAACTGCAGAGGAGCACATCGCTACACGGAGTGCAAGCTTCTGAAGAACTGGACAAAGATCGCACAAGGGCTGCAGAAGGCGTTCGAGCGGCGTGAGCGAGCCTCCGCACATTCCACTACAGCGACCGACACATTGCCCACATCAGCAGCGGACGTCGCCGCAGCCGATGCCGGCGACCTGTCCCCCTTGGAGCAGTAGCTCGCGACGCAGGCCCGCGACATCGCTGAACTTTGCTAGCTCCTACGACTCACCACTCATGGAGGTGCGAGTGCATTGACTGAGCTGAGGGGTCCCACTGTTGGTCCTGATGAGTCCGTGCCGTGCTGTCAGGATGGTGGTGGAAAGGCACAGTGCGTTATTGAGTCTGTGGAATCGTTCGTCACCCGGGATAGTGCTGGTCTGTCCGCTGTCTTCACCGCTGTGTGCATGGATCATGATGATGTGTCATGGCTTGATGAGTCGCAAGTGCGTGTCACCTTCGCAGCTGCGTAGTCATCTACTGAGCAACCCCTATCTATTGCGTGTACTGTCGGCAGCGGTTCTGTCACCTTGCCAGAGCGTGTGACGGATGCCACGTGGATCCTAGATTTAGGTGCCACCCACCACATGACATGTCGCCGCCGTAATTTTGTTGTGCTTGGTCCTGTTGGCTGTATGCGGTCTGTGCGGACGGCTGCTGGGCATGAAGTGCATGTCTAGGGTGAGGGTGTGGTGCAATTCCATGGGCCATAAGGGCCGGTTTACATCTCCAACGTGTTGTATGTGCCTGATTTAGAACTCAGCCTACTGTCTAGACGTGCTTGCACGTGAATGGGTCTCAGTGTCACATTTACTAGTGATGATGCCACGGTCTCTGTTTGTGCTACCGTTGAAGAAGTGCTCTATGGCAAGGCAGTTGGTGACCTGTACCATGTCTCTGATTGTCCCACGTCTTTCCCCATCTCCGCCTCCCCCACTGCACGAGTGTTTGTGACCAGAACACTGTCTCTTGAGCACCAGCGCCTACTACACAGGCGCTTGTGCCATGTCCACCTAGATGTCGTCGACCACCTGATTTGCACAAACCCCGCACTCGGCCTTGACGCAGTATCCTTTGAGGCACCGCCCAAAACCGACTGCTTGCAGTGCGCCCAAGGTACGATGCATCGTGCCACGTACCCTCTGTCCGACTCATGGGCTCTCAAACCCCTCGAGTTGGTTCACTCATATCTCCTCGGACCCCTCCCCATGGAGTTCTAGGAGGACAGAGGTCGATACGTCCTGACAATCACAGATGACTTCACGCGCATACGCTCGGTTTTCAGTCTGCGCTTGAAAAGTGACGCTGCCCTTGCCGTGCACACATGGCTTGTTATGGTGGAACGCACGTCCGGTCATCGTCTCCAGAACTTAAGCTCTGATTGGGGTGGTGAGTTCATGGGGGACCTGGACCGATACTTTGCCAAAGTGGGTATGTTCCACAACCTCTCCGCCCCCGCCACGCCCCAGCAGAATGGCGTGTCTGAGCGATGGAACCGCACCATGGAGGATGCGGTTTGCTCGATGCGGGTAGACAGCAACATGCCGGAGGCATTCGCTTTCGAGGGCATGACCTACATGACATGGGTCTGGAACCGGATCCCTCACGGCCCCCTCCCCAACACGCACACCCAGTACCAACTATGGTACGGGCGTCGTGCCGACCTCCGGCTCGCGTGTGTCTAGGGATCTCTCGCCTGTGTCTGATATACACCAGAAAAGCAGGGGTCCAAGCTCTCCCCCCCCGGTCGAGTCTGCGTGTTTTTGGGCGTGGCTTCACGCTCCAAGGCTTAGTGCTTTTGGTACCTTAGTCGGCAGCGCATTGTCGAGTCTCGAAACGCGCTTTTCTTTTAGCGCCTCTCTTTCCGTGACCTGCCCGTTGGTGGCACCTCGCAGTCACATTCCCCTGGGTGTGGTGCGATACCCCATGCACGGAGGGGTGAGCTAACGGATACCGCTGTTCCGGTCACCTTTGGCGCTACCGGTCTGTCCCACACGTCAGCTGGCTCGCCTACGACGCCCATCCCACCTGTGTTGCCCACACCGCCTCTCCCGCCTGTGTCTCATGTTGTGTCAGTCACTCCTCCCTTCTTGGCGCCTACGTCACCTGCAGAATCCTTGGTGCCATCTACACCTTTGTCCCCTGCAGTGACCCCTGCTTCGTCCATGTCGTTACCACTTGCTTCGCCACCCCGACCTGTCGACTCGCAGGTGTCGTCACCCTCCTTCGTCTCCCCAGTCGACATACCGGTACCACTTGACATGTCGCAAGTCATGTCGTTCCCGGATGCATGCACACCCCCTGTGCCGGTTGTGTCGTCTCCAGAGCCCTATAGACGAGGTGAGGGTGGGTGTCTTTGCCCACATCCTACTCGTAGTGTACGCAGTGCTCACCCCGGCACCAGGGCCTTAGAGCTCTGCGCAAGGTCTCACTGAATTGCACCTCGCCTGTGATACAGGCCTCGCGCTCCTTGTTCACGAGCAATGAATTGCAGTCAGCTTCGCATAATCCAACGTCACTGTTGGCCCCCCCGTGTGTGGCCTATGCCTTTGCCACGCAAAGTGGAACCACTGCGGACCCTGAACCCAGTGTGGTGGGAGTGGCGCCAGATCCGAACACATTACGTCAGGCCCTGGCCGGTCCCGATGCGGCCCTCTGGCGCACAGCCTGCGAGGCTGAGCTGGCAACCATTGATAGGCATGGGGTTTACGTCCTTGTAGACCTGCCACACAAACGAAAGGTTCTTCAGGCCAAGTTGGTCTTGCGGAAGAAGCTCAAGTCAAACAACAAGGTCGACCGCTGCAAAGCGCGACTGACTGCAAAGGGATTCTCTCAGGTGGAGGAAATTGAATTTACCGACACCTTTGCACCGGTTGGGCACACGACCATGGCCTTAGGCCTATTGTCCCACGTAGCCCAGCACGACTGGGAACTCCACCAGATGGATGTCAACAACGCATGGGAAGCTGGACGAAGAGTTCTACATGGCCCAGCCCCCTGGGTTCGAGGATAGCAATGGCTGGGTGTGGCGATTGCAGAAGGCACTGTTCGGCCTGAAGCGATCACTCAGGTGCTGAAACAAAGAGATCATCGGCATGCTCCTACAAGCCGGCTATGCCCAGAGCGCAACGAACCCATTGCTCTTTGTTTCCCAGACTCCTGCGCCACTCACTGCCATACTGGTCTACGTTGACGACCTTCTAATCGCTTCGCCCGGTCTGAAGGCTGTCGAAGTAGCCCAGGGAGTGCTGCATATGACATACAAAATGAAAGATCTAGGAGAGGCTGCTGTGTTTCTAAGCATGCAGATCGTGCCTGATTGCGCTCGGCGCACACTCCTGGTCCATCAGGAGCGGAACACTCTCACTCTAGGGGGAGCACTTCGCCTAGCTGCTTAGCGGCGTGCGCACGGCATTGACCCCGATCACACCTGACGGTCAGGACGCTTTGAAGGTCGCTGATCCAGCAGAGCTGGGGGAGCTAGTCGACGTGACCCTGTACTTGCGAGTCATTGGCTCGCTCATGTACCTGGCCACGACAACACTACCGAAACTTTCCTTCACTGTCAACATGCTCACGCAGTTCTCACAGGTGCCACGCAGGCGGGTTTTGGACGTTGCCGTTTAGTGTGTTCAGTCGGTTGTGTCCACCTCTCGGATCGGACTTCACTACCGTGGGCAGGCCTCTGTGGTTCTTGACGGGTACACAGACAGTGATTGGGCGTGGAGCCCAGACGGCAAGAGTCGTAACGGCTACATCTTCCTCATTGGAGGAACTTTCGTCTCGTGGTGCAGCAGTAAACAAGGATGCATCGCTCGCAACACCGCCGAAGGAGAGTATGTAGCTTTGGGTGCTGGTGCGACCGATAGTGTGTGGTTAGTGCGCCTGTTGCGTGAACTACGTCAGTCCATGCCCCCTGGTGTACTTCGGTGTGACAACGAAAGCACAAAGGCCATCACGGAGAACTCCGGTGTGTTTCATGCACGCACAAAGCACATCCACGTCAAGTACCATTACGTCCGAGATCTGGTGGATAGAGGTTAGAAACAGGTCATGTGGGTCGGCACCGACTCGCAACAAGCTGACTTTCTGACAAAGCCCATCAGTCGTATGAAGTTTCTTGCGTCAGTTCGTTTTGTGGGATTGCACCCTGCCCGTACTATGAATTGACCTCTGCTCTTGAGCTGTGTCTGCTGTCATTCACCGTCGTTGTGCTTGTGCCATCGCTTGCATCCGTTCTATTACGTCAGTGGTCATGTTCGCCGTGTGGTTATGGGGGAGTGATATTGTACATACAGTTCATTGTGACCCCTCGGCTCACGTCTATTGCCTTGCAGACTCCTGATGAGGCGGCGGGCACAGAAGACCAGGGGAGCAGACGCGAGCTCGGTGGCTGGCGAACAGCTGTGATCAGCCGCCGGGTGCACTTGCGCCACCATTGCACCTGCTCATACATTGTCCTTGCTAAAGCTGATCTTGTGGATGTTTGTGTTTGACTTGCAGTGGCTCGGTGACCTATGTTGGTCCTACCGGTAAACTTGTGTTACTTCAGACAGACATAGGTTAGGTCCAAACTCAGGTTGTGCGTATGTAGGACACAACGACACTTGTGCCTTGGTGTTTTGGATGAGGATCGACGAGCTGCCTCTCGTCGGCCAACGGGTGGGCTCGCTTAATGAGCTCCATTCCGTAGGATCTTCCTTCACTCACAATTTTGACACATGCGTGACACACACACCGTCGTTTGACGTCCCACTTGTTCCAGTCTCTCCACACTGTTGAAAGCTACACAAAGGACTAAGGGAAGGGGTACAGGGTATGTCTATTTCATCCGGTGTTCTATGTCAGCAGACTCTAGCATGACCATGACCTCGGAGAAAACTTCCCTGACAAGGATGTTCCTCCTCGGCCTCCCATCCAAATGAACGAAGACATGGAGAATGTCATGGAGGACATCCTTGGCCATCGACGAGCAAGCAAGACAACCAAACATCTTCGTAGAAGCTTCCTAGCAACACGGCCGCTGACCGAGCGTTAGTGCCTGATCAGACGGTGACGACGGTCACAGGTCGTACACACAGCGGCAAGGGTTTGGCTAGGAGACACAAGACACAGTGTCAGAATGCGTCAATATAGCATATGCAGAGAGGAATGACAAATGAAAGGTCCAAGGCAAAAACACCTGCCGCGGCGCACGACGGGTGTCGCACGCGGCAGTCCAAGAGCTGTCCTAAAACCGGCCCAAAACCACTGTTTTGGCCGTAACTCTGCGCAGACATGTCAGAATGCTACGCCGTCTGAACCTAGACGTGCAAAATCAAACGACGGACCCTACGATTGGTCACATGCATGCATCCATCGACTGACAGTGAGCATACAATGCAAAAACATGCAAATAGGCCTCATGGCCAGTCCGCCGAAAGACGTCTGCAAGACGTAGAAGACACAGCAGAGAGTCTCGGTGGCATCTGGGGCTCTGGAACAGTGGTCGGTCAGCTCCAAGCAAGTAGTCCGCTGCCTGTCCTCGCGCCGGTGTCACCAGGGCCGCCTGCCTCAGGGATCTGCACGAGTATGGACACGGCCGAGTGGTCACAGTAAACTGTACAGGAACGGCACAACGCACAACACTCCCCCATGACCCGATGGTACGCATGTCCATACGCGTGCATAACTGGTACAACCAC
>SZWC01011535.1:25087-38897 GCA_023375785.1 Penium margaritaceum | reverse complement strand
AGAAGACACAGCAGAGAGTCTCGGTGGCATCTGGGGCTCTGGAACAGTGGTCGGTCAGCTCCAAGCAAGTAGTCCGCTGCCTGTCCTCGCGCCGGTGTCACCAGGGCCGCCTGCCTCAGGGATCTGCACGAGTATGGACACGGCCGAGTGGTCACAGTAAACTGTACAGGAACGGCACAACGCACAACACTCCCCCATGACCCGATGGTACGCATGTCCATACGCGTGCATAACTGGTACAACCACGTAGTGGGTGACACACACAGATGCGACGCAGACGCACATCCCACACTCAACCACTGTCACGTACGGGGCGAAGCCCAACAGAACGAATGGCCACCAGGAACTTTCCGCGGGCAAGTGCCTTCGTCAGGAAATGAGCACGCTGCAAGTCAGTGCCAACCCACATGATGGAGATCATACGTCGCTCCACCAGATCTCGAACGAAGTGATGCTCAACCGCAATGTGCTTTGTGGGAGCATGAAAAACACCAGAGTTCCCCGCAATGGTGAGAGTTCTCTAGTTGTCGCAACGCAGCACAATGGCGGGTACTAACTGCCCAAGCTCAAGGAACAAGCGCTGTAGCCAAACTGCCTCAGCAGCCCTTGCGCCCAAAGCCACATACTCTGCCTCCGACGAGCTACGTGCGATGCAGCCCTGCTTCTCGCTTCACCAAGACAAAGCGGTACCACCGAGCAGAAACACGTAGCCAGTGCAACTGCGCACATCAGGGTTCCAAGCCCAGTCGCTGTCAGTTTAGCCGTCAAGGACCACCAAACACTGCTGACGGAAGCAGAGTCCGAGATACGGCGTGGAGACCACGTATTGTACCACTCGCACAGCCGCGTGAAGAGCTCTCGCACGTGGAGCCTGCGAGAACTGGGCGAGGAGGTTGACGGCGAACGCAATGTCGGGACGCATGGTAGTGGCCAGGTACATCAGAGATCCGATAAGACGGAGGTACAAGGTCACGTCCACTGTCTCCCCCAGCTATGCAGGGTCATCCACCTTCAGGGCATCCTGCCCATCAGGTGTGAGGGGTGTGGAAGCGGTGGGCACTGCACCAAGGAGATCGCTGAAGCGATCCCCCACAACTCGTGCGTATCGGGCCTGATGCAGCAACAGTGTCCGATGTCTGCAATCTCGCACGATCTCCATACCAAGAAACACCGATGCAGGACCGAGGTCCTTCATCCTGTAGGCAGTCTGCAGGACAGCCTTGGCCTCCTTCACGGCCTCCAGGGACGGAGACGCAATCAGAAGGTCATCAACATAGACCAGGATGGCGGTGAACCGCTCGGGTGTCGGTAGGATGAAGAGTGAGGGGTCTGCCTCGCTCTGTACGTATCCTACGCGTGTCAAGGTGCCAGTGATCTCCCGGTTCCAACACCGTGGAGAGTGCTTGAGGCCGTACAAGGACTTGCGCAAGCGCCAGACCTTGTCACCGTCCTCAAAGCCTAGTGGCTGAGCCACGTAGATCTCCTCATCCAGAGAGCCATGGAGGAACACGTTGTTCACATCCATCTAGTGTAGTTCCCAGTCATGCTGAGCCACTACACCGAACAGAGCTCGAGCTGAGGTCATGCGACCAACAAGGGCAAAGGTGTCAGTGTAATCAACTCCCTCAATCTGAGAGAACCCTTTGACGACCAAGTGGGCCTTGTAGCGTTCCAGTGAGCCATCCGACTTCACTTTCTTGCGAAAGACCCACTTGACGTGAATCGCCTTCCTCCCAGGGGGAAGATCGACTAGCTCGTGGACTCTGTGCTCTCGGATAGCGCGAAGCTCATCCTCCCAAGCAGCTCGCCAGGCATCAGCATTCTGCAATGAGAAAGCCTCCCTCAATGTGCCCAGGTCAGGCGCCATAGAGGGGGAAATCTGCGTGGCAAGTGCACATGCCTCAGTGTCAGGCCTGACAGCCACGAGATAAGCTGCTGCGTCACAGGCGATATGGAACTCGCGAGTGACCAGGTCGTGCCCTATGGGGCACGCTGGGTGTACCTCTAAAATCTCAGTGCGGACACTCAGGCCTAAGGCCTTTGTGCCTGGATCACCGCTCGCGATGCTGCGAGAGGAACGCCTGATTCTGGGACCCGACGCTCGCTGAGCTCCGGAATCCAATGGTCGAAGGCGACCACCAGGCTCTGGGGAGTAACGGGAGGTCAAGGGGCGCACCTCAGGCTCAGGAACAGGTACGACCACAGGGACAGGTACGACCACAGCTGGTGAGGGCTGAGACGAGGCAGCCAGAGATGCCGTGCGAGGAGATGCGTGTGTGGGGGACATAAAGCTGGGGGTGACAGCGGGCAAGGCTGGCCCGGACACTGAGACAGGATTGTCAGCCGACGTAGGGACAGGAGTGGGCTGGACTGGGTCAGACGCCGGAGCAGGGGTGCCAGTAGACACAAGTGATGATGCAGGAGGAGGCGTGAGAATAGCGGTACCTCTGGGGTGTGAAACAGGCTGAACAGGTGGGATCTCTGGACCAACGGCAATGATAGCCGGATCATCAAGTGCTGGAGACCGAGAGGGGACTCGAGCGGACACATCAGCCTGACGAGGAATGGTCGCTGGCGGAGAAGTCTCCCCCATCCGCCGAGGACCCTCACAGGAAGGGACATGAGCTGCAGAGAGGGTTGTGATCGAAGTCAGATCACGGTATGTGAGTGACTCAAAAAACAGCGCGTCACGGGACTCAATGACATGACGGCGAGTGGGGTCCCAAAAGCGCCAGGCTTTCGACCGCGGGGAGATGCCGATGAAGGCACACAAGCAACCCCGAGGGGAGACCTTGGACCCCTGCTGGTCCTCGGTGTACCACACGGAGGCCAGGGAACCCCAGATGCGAGCAAAACGAAGATCAGCACGGTGGCCAAACCAGAGCTCGTACGGTGTAACATGATCCAGAAGCGGACCATGCGGGAGGCGGTTCCAGACCCAGGTCATGTAGGCGAAGCCCTCGAAGGCGAAGGACTCTGGGAGACCGCACTCAAACCGCATGGCGCGGACCGCATCCTCCATGGTGCGGTTCTAGCGCTCAGATACACCGTTCTACTGTGGGGTAACAGGAGCGGAGACCTGGTGAAAAATTCTGTGCTCAGCAAAGAAGGAGTCCATCTCACCGAGGAACTTGCCACCGCGATCCGAGTGAAAGGTATGTGGCGTGTGGCGAGACTCACGCTCAGCCATCATGAGCCAGAGCCAAACCGCAAAGGCGGCGTCGCTCTTCTAACGCAGACTGTAGACCCACCGCATCCGGGTGAAGTCATCAGTAAGCGTCAGATAACACCGGCCCCTCTCGGGCAGGGACGCGACCGGGTGAGGACCGAGTAGGTCCAAGTGGACCAACTCGAGAGGCCTCAGGGCTCGGGAACGCGACTCAGGATAAGTGCACCGGTGCATCTTTCCCTGAGCGCAAAAAAGACAGTCGGTCTTGGGTGGCTTCTCGAAAGAAGCCACGTCAAGACCAAGAGCGGGCTGTGTCCGAATGAGCTTTGACACAGTGTCGGAGCCCACATGACACAGACGTCGATGAAGCAACCGCTGGTGTTCCGGGGATAGAACACTAGTGACAAAAACGCGACCAGAGGAGGAGGGAGAGCAAGGGGAGGAGGGCCGAGCAATGCGGTACAAATCATCTACAACTGAAGCACGAAGGACAATGCTACGGGTGTCAAGAGCAGACACAGTCACTGAATCAGCGGTATGCTCAACGGAGAGACCCATCAGAGTGCAGGCACGCACTAACAGCAGACTGAGCTCAAGGTCAGGCACAATCAGTACGTCAGAGAGATACAGGGGGCCAGACGGACCATCAAAGCATACAACCCCAACACCGTGGACCGGCAAGGACTGACCAGAGCCTGTACGAACAGAACGGACAGTCGTGATAGGACCAAGTACCACAAAGTCACTACGACGACACGTCGTGTGGTGGGTGGCACCGGAATCGATGATCCAAGTGCCACCGGAGTCATGACTGGTGGACGTCACTGTACAACGAGCAATGGAACACTCGGCATCAGAGGGACGCTGAGCCGTCAGTGGGAAGGAACGACGTACATCACGAAGGTGAGACTCATGAATCCAGTCAGTGCAGTCAGGCCCATCATCATCACATGCGGACTGTGCTCCCCCACACGTGTCATCACGAGTCACGAGGACGGNCCTGTACGAACAGAACGGACAGTCGTGACAGGACCAAGTACCACAAAGTCACTACGACGACACGTCATGTGGTGGGTGGCACCGGAATCAATGATCCAAGTGCCACCGGAGTCACGACTGGTGGACGTCACTGTACAACGAGCAATGGAACACTCGGCATCAGAGGGACGCTGAGCCGTCAGTGGGAAGGAACGACGTACATCACGAAGGTGAGACTCATGAATCCAGTCAGTGCAGTCAGGCCCATCATCATCACATGCGGAGTGTGCTCCCCCACACGTGTCATCACGAGTCACGAGGACGGACGAACAAGCAGTCTGTGACCCACTCGACGATGACAACACACTCGTACCTCCCTGAAAGCGAAGTGCCAGAAGATGACGAAGCTCGGCGATGGTGCGGTCACGTGGGTCTGGATCACTGCTCCTCGCTGGTGAGGACGCAGGAACAGCTGCAGTCGTGGTCGCCGCGCGTCCAGAGGAGTGTGCGGGCGACATGCCGGACGCGGTGCGAGCAGCATGGGCAGCCTGAAGTCCACGAGTGATGCGCTCCCAGTCAAGCAGCTGCTGGCACTCGGTGTAGCAATGGGCACCTCCACAGTTGTAGCAGTGCACGGAACGGCCACTGCTACCACTGGATGACGGCTGTTGCTGACCCGATCCGCGCTTCCTATTCTTCTTCTTCCCCTAGGCCGCTACTGCAACGCCCTGCATCTGCGTGGGTGTAGACGGGGTCAAAGAGGAGGAGGAAGATGAGGACCTGATGGAGGTGGATGAGGGTGACTGCAGAAGGGAGGATGGTGGTGATGCGCGGACTACTGCAGCGAGGGAAGTCTCCTGATGCGCTACTGCTGCCTCGAGGGCCGATGTCACCTGGAAGAAAAGCTGATGCGCCCAAGGCAGCAGCTGCAGAGTGGCTGAGAAAGGCTCGAGAGCAATGTCGCTGTACCGTGGGAAGATATTGGTGTACTCCAGGCGAACTCCGAGCATGATCGTCCAAAGTGCCCACGGCTGTGTGCCCCTTGAGGTCCCCAGACGTGTGTAAATACGCATGGCGCGTCGCCAGTAATCCGCCGCAGGCTCCGCTGGTCCCTGACGGAGCGAGTGGAAAGCACGAATGTGTAACGCACGCATGGCGTGCGTCTCTGCGGCCAGTAGGGACAACGCCACATCCCAGCCTCCACGAGGATCAGCTCCGGTGCCTGTTCCATCCTCGCCAAGGAAGGGGCGAAAGTCGACGACAGTTTCGCGTGGCATGGCATAGAGAAGTCCTCGCATGGCCCGGGTTGTTGTCAGCACCTGTGCTGGATCTGTAGATTGGTATGGGCTGTGGTAATAATGCCACACTCCCTCGGAAGTAGCCCACACCTGAAACACGATCTCCCATCAGTCAAATCCATCCTCGCTGATGTACCGTGGAGGTGGTGCCTCAAAGTCCTTTGGCTGCCGCTCCGTGGGGAGAGCAACCGCAGGCTCAAGAGGGCGAGAGACGGGGAAAACTCCTGGAAGGGGGTGATCACCGGGGAAGTCAGGTGACGATCATACGGGGGACACGGGTGGAGGTCGGGTACCCGTCTGCAGCTGACGGAGGCGCTCCTGTAGAAGACGAATCTCCCGCTCCTGGGAGTCATCCTCGAAGCCTGGCATGAATGGCTCGTCATCAAGGAGGTCCGCAGGTGGTGGAGAGACCACACCAGGAGGTGAAGCAGGCGGAGCACCTGTCACGGGCACCTGGGCCGAGTGCTGGGTAGAGGCTGCAACGCCGGCAGCTCCCTCAGAAATCCGCGAAGGAGCCGTGGACTGAGCACGCAGAAGCTCGGTTTGCATGCGGATCGCGTCAGTCTGCTCTCGCTGCAGACGACGCATCTCCTCCTGCTGGCTGCGCAGGTCCGCAATGGCCTGCGAGCGAGGGCTCAATACCCCTGAAGAAGAGGAGGAGGGATCACCTGGTCCCTTGTCCTTGTCGTCGGGCGTACTCACGTCGCCGCTCACTATGGGATAACAGATCAAGTTTGTCGGCTTTCAAAACTGTCTGTGTTTCTCGAGGAGTTGAAACGCTGGCAACTTTTGACTTTCCGGGTGAAAATTTGGCTAAGTGTGATGCTGACGTCAGCAAGTGGTTGCTGACATCAGCACGACCTGATGACGTCAGCAATCAACAATGCTGACGTCAGCTCGTCCCCTCCTCTTTTCATCTTTTTTTTTCTTTTTTTTTTTCTTGTCACGGTCCTCACGCGTGTGGAGCCGCTTCTTGGTGGCGCGCGGCAGCTCCGCGGAAGCTACGCAGCAGCTTCCACCCAGCTGCTGCTGCAGCTGTGTTGTCAGCTGTAGCAGCAGCTGCGTAGCTGCGTGTGCAGCGGTGGCAGCAGCGGTTGCGCTGCTGCTGCTGCTGCTGCGCGCTGCGGCTGCTGCTCCGCGATGCAGTTGCTGCTGGCTGCCGCTGCCGCGCGCTGCAACTGCTGCCACTGCTGCGCTGCTGCTGCCACCGCGACTGCCGCTGCTGCTGCTGTGCCGCTGCCACCGCTGCCGCTGCTGTGATGCTGCTGCCGACGCTGCTGCTGCGCTGCTGCTGCGCTGCTGCTGCCGCCGCTGCTGCCACGCTGCTGCTGCGGCCGCTGCTGTTGCACTGCTGCTGCTGCCGCCTCTGCTATTGCTGCTCTTCTGCTGCGGTTGTGGGAGGGCGGCTGCACGCACTGCAGCCGCCACACACCTCTGCGTGGCGGTACACGCCGCTGCTGCTGCCTCTGCAGCTGCGATCTCACGTGGTGGGTGGAGTGCGTTGACGGCAGCCGGCCGTCTCCAACAGACCCCAGAAACTTTGCTGTAGCGGTGACTCTCACTGCTGCTGCTCTCCTGCGTCTCTGCTGCGCAGCTCACTGAGAACTGTCTCACTGCTCTGATACCATGAGAAAGTGCGTAGAAGCTTCCTAGCAACACGGCCGCTGACCGGGCGTCCGTGCCTGATCAGACGGTGACGACGGTCACAGGTCGTACACACAGCGGCAAGGGTTTGGCTAGGAGACAGAAGACACAGTGTCAGAATGCTTCAATATAGCATATGCAGAGAGGAATGACAAATGACAGGTCCAAGGCATAAACACCTGCCGCGGCGCACGGCGGGTGTCGCACGTGGCAGTCCAAGAGCTGTCCTAAAACCGGCTCAAAACCACTATTTTGGCCGTAACTCCGCACACACATGGCAGAATGCTACGCCGTCTAAACCTAGACGTGCAGAATCAAAAGACGGACGCTACGACTGGTCACATGCATGCATCCATCGACTGACAGTGAGCATACACTGCAAAAACATGCAAATAGGCCTCATGGCCAGTCCGCCGAAAGACGCTTGCAAGACGTAGAAGACACAACAAAGAGTCCCGGTGGCATCTGGGGCTCTGGAACAGTGGTCGGTCAGCTCCAAGCGATTAGTCCGCCGCCTGTCGTCGCGCCGGTGTCACCAGGGCCGCCTGCCTCAGGGATCTGCATGAGTGTGGACACGGCCAAGTGGTCACAGTAAACTGTACAGGAACGGCACAAAGCACAACAAGGGTGTGTCTATTTCATCCAGTGTTCTATGTCACCAGACTCTATTATGACCATGACCCCGGAGAAACCTTCCTTGACAAGGATGTCCCTCCTCCGCCTCCCATCCAAATGAACGAAGACACGGAGAATGTCATGGAGGACATCCTTGGCCATGGACGAGCAAGCAAGACAACCAAACATCTTGTCAAGTGGGATGGCTACGAGGTAACGCATAACAGATGGGAACCCTACGAAATCCGAGATGTCGATCTGAGAAAGTGCGTAGAAGCTTCCTAGCAACACGGCCGCTGACCGGGCGTCAGTGCCTATTCAAACGGTGACGACAGTCACAGGTCGTACACACAACGGCAAGGGTTTGGCTAGGAGACACAAGTCAAAGTGTCAGAATGCTTCAATATAGCATATGCAGAGAGAAATGACAACTGACAGGTCCAGGGCATAAATACCTGCCGCGGCGCACGGCGGGTGTCGCACGCGGCAGTCCAAGAGCTGTCCTAAAACCGGCCCAAAACCACTGTTTTGGCCGTAACTCTGCGCACACATGTCAGAATCCTACGCCGTCTGAACCTAGACGTGCAGAATCAAAAGACGCACGCAACGACTGGTCACATGCATGCATCCATTGACTGACAGCGAGTATAAAATGCAAAAACATGCAAATGGGCCTCATGCCCAGTCCGCTGAAAGGCGCCAGCAAGACGTAGAAGGCACAGCAAGGAGTCCCGGTGACATCTGGGGCTCTGGAACAGTGGTCGGTCAGCTCCAGACGGGTAGTCCGCCGCCTGTCGTCGCGCCGGTGTCACCAGGGCCGCCTGCCTCAAGGACCTGCACGAGTATGGACACGGCCGAGTGGTCACAGTAAACTGTACAGGAACGGCACAAAGCACAACACTCCCCCATGACCCGATGGTACGCATGTCCATACGCGTGCAGCACTGGTACAACCACATAGTGAGTGACACAGACAGATGAGACGGCAACGTACATCCCACACTCAACCACTGTCACGCACGGGGCGAAGCCCAACAGAACGANCAAGTGCCTTCGTCAAGAAATCAGCTCGCTGCAAGTCAGTGCCAACCCACATGATGGAGATCACGCGTCGCTCCACCAGATCACGAACGAAGTGATGCTCAACCGCAATGTGCTTTGTGCGAGCATGAAAAACACCAGAGTTCTCCGCAATGGCGAGAGCACTCTGGTTGTCGCAACGCAGCACAATGGCGGGTACTGACTGCCCAAGCTCAAGAAACAAGCGCTGCAGCCAAATTGCCTCAGCAGCCCCTGCCCCCAAAGCCACATACTCTGCCTCCGACGAGCTACGTGCGATGCAGCCCTGCTTCCCGCTTCGCCAAGACAAAGCGGTACCACCGAGCAGAAACACGTAGCCAGTGCGACTGCGCCCGTCAGGACTCCAAGCCCAGTCGCTGTCAGTGTAGCCGTCAAGGACCACCGAACACTGCCGACGAAAGCAGAGTCCGAGATACGGCGTGGAGACCACGTACCGTACCACTCGCACAGCCGCGTGAAGAGCTCTTGCACGTGGAGCCTGCGAGAACTCGAGGAGGTTGACGGCGAACGCGATGTCGGGACGCGTGGTAGTGGCCAGGTACATCAGAGATCCGATGAGACGGAGGTACAAGGTCACGTCCACTGTCTCCCCCAGCTGTTTAGGGTCATCCACCTTCAGGGCATCCTACCCATCAGGTGTGAGTGGTGTAGAAGCAGTGGGCACTACACCAAGGAGATCGCTAAAGCGCTCCCCCACGACTCGTGCGTATCGGGCCTGATGCAGCAACAGTGTCCGATGTCTGCGATCTCGCACAATCTCCACACCAAGAAACACCGATGTAGGACCGAGGTCTTCATCCTGTAGGCGGTCTGCAGGACAGCCTTGGCCTCCTTCACGGCCTCCAGCGACGGAGACGCGATCAGAAGGTCATCAACATAGACCAGGATGGCGGTAAACCGCTCGGGTGTCGGTAGGATGAAAAATGAGGGGTGTGCCTCGCTCTGTACGTATCCTGCGCGAGTCAAGGTGCCAGTGATCTCCCGGTTCCAACACCGTGGAGACTGCTTGAGGCCGTACAAGGACTTGCGCAAGCGCCAGACCTTGTCACCGTCCTCAAAGCCAGGTGGCTGAGCCACGTAGATCTCCTCATCCAAAGAGCCATGGAGGAACGCGTTGTTCACATCCATCTGGTGTAGTTCCCAGTCATGCTGAGCTACTACACCGAACAGAGGTCGTGCTGAGGTCATGCGGCCAACAGGGGCAAAGGTGTTAGTGTAATCAACTCCCTCAATCTGAGAGAACCCCTTGACGACCAAGCGGGCCTTGTAGCGTTCCAGTGAGCCATCCGGCTTCACTTTCTTGCGAAAGACCCACTTGACCTGAATCGCCTTCCTCCCAGGGGGAAGGTCGACCAGCTCGTAGACTCCGTGCTCTCGGATAGCGCGAAGCTCATCCTCGCAAGCAGCTCGCCAGGCATCAGCATCCTGCGATGAGAAAGCCTCCCTCAATGTGCCCGGGTCCGGCGCCATAGAGGGGGAACTCTGCGTGGCAAGTGCACACGCCTCAGTGTCTGGCCTGACGGCCACGAGATCAGCTGCTGCGTCACAGGCGATATGGAACTCGCGAGTGACCAGGTCGTGCCCTATGGGGCACGGGAGTAACCGGAGGTCGAGGGGCGCACCTCAGGCTCAGGAACAGGTACGACCACAGGGAAAGGTACGACCACAGCTGGTGAGGGCTGAGACGAGGCAGTCGGAGATGCCGTGCGCGGAGATGCGTGTGTGGGGGACACTGAGCTGGGGATGACAGCGGGCAAGGCTGGCCCGGACACTGAGACAGGAGTGTCTGCTGACGTAGAGACAGGAGTGGGCTGGGCTGGGTGAGACGTCGGAACAGGGGTGCCAGTGGACACAGAGGGTGATGCAGGAGGAGGCGTGGGAGCAGCGGTACCTGTGGGGTGCGAAGCAGGCTGGACATGCGGGATCTCTGGACCAACGGTAATGATAGCCGGATCATCAAGTGCTGGAGATCAAGAGGGGACTCGAGCGGACACATCAGCCTGGCGAGGAATGGTCGCTGGCAAAGAGGTCTCCCCCATCCGTCGAGGACCCTCACAGGAAGGGACATGAGATGCAGAGAGCGCTGTGATCGAAGTCAGATCACGGTATGTGAGTGACTCAAAAAACAGCGCGTCACGGGACTCAATGACACGACGGCGAGTGGGGTCCCAAAAGCGCCAGGCCTTCGACCGCGGGGAGATGCCGATGAAGGCACACAAGCGACCCCGAGGAGAGACCTTGGACCCCTGCTGGTCCTCGGTGTACCATACGGAGGCCAGGGATCCCCAGACGCGTGCGAGACGAAGATCGGCACGGTGGCCAAACCAGAGCTCGTACGGTGTAACATGATCCGGAAGCGGACCATGCGGGAGGCGGTTCGAGACCCAAGTCATGTAGGCGAAGCCCTCGAATGCGAAGGACTCCGGGAGACAGCACTGAGACCGCATGGCGCGGACCGCATCCTCCATGGTGCGGTTCCAGCGCTCAGATACACCGTTCTGCTGTGGGGTAGCAGGAGCGGAGACCTGGTGAAAAATGCCGTGCTCAGCAAAGAAGGAGTCCATCTCGCCGAGGAACTCGCCGCCGCGATCCGAGCGAAAGGTATGTAGCATGTGGCGAGACTGACGCTCAGCCATCACGAGCCAGAGCCAAACCGCAAGGGCGGCGTCGCTCTTCTGACGCAGACTATAGACCCACCGCATCCGGGTGAAGTCATCAGTCAGCGTCAGAACATATCGGCCCCTCTCGGACAGCGACTCGACCGGGAGAGGACCGAGCAGGTCCGAGTGGACCAACTCGAGGGGCCTCAGCGCTCGGGAACGCGAATCAGGGTAAGTGCACCGGTGCATCTTACCCTGAGCGCAAAAAAAACAGTCGGTCTTGGGTGGCTTCTCGAAAGAAGCCACGTCAAGACCAAGAGCGGGCTGTGTCCGGAT
The DNA here is from genome assembly GCA_023375785.1 of Penium margaritaceum. Taxonomy (NCBI): domain Eukaryota; kingdom Viridiplantae; phylum Streptophyta; class Zygnematophyceae; order Desmidiales; family Peniaceae; genus Penium; species Penium margaritaceum. The sequence goes on along the minus strand of SZWC01011535.1, from coordinate 27,177 downwards.
GAGCTTCGACACAGTGTCGGAGCCCACGTGACACAGACGTCGGTGAAGCAACCGCTGGTGTTCCAGTGATAGAACACCAGTGACAAAAACGCGACCAGAGGAGGAGGGAGAGCAAGGGGAGGAGGGCCGAGCAATGCGGTACAAATCATCTACGACTGAAGCACGCAGGACAATGCTACGGGTGTCAAGAGCAGTCACAATCGCTGAATCAGCGGTATGCTCAACGGAGAGACCCATCAGAGTGCAGGCACGCACAGAAAGCAAGCTGAGCTCAAGATCAGGCACAAACAGCACGTCAGAGAGATACAGGGGGCCAGACGGACCATCAAAGCATACAACCTCAACACCGTGAACAGGTAAGGACTGACCAGAACCTGTACGAACAGAACGGACAGTCGTGACAGGACCAAGTACCACAAAGTCACTACGACGACACGTCATGTGGTGGGTGGCACCGGAATCAATGATCCAAGTGCCACCGGAGTCACGACTGGTGGACGTCACTGTACAACGAGCAATAGAATACTCGGCATCAGAGGGAAGCTGAGCCGTCAGTGGGAAGGAATGACGTACATCACGAAGGTGAGACTCATGAATCCAGTCAGTGCAGTCAGGCCCATCATCATCACATGCGGACTGTGCTCCCCCACACGTGTAATCACGAATCACGAGGACGGACGAACAAGCAGTCTGTGACCCACTCGATGATGACAACACACTCGCACCTCCCTGAAAGCGAAGCGCTAGAAGATGACGAAGCTCGGCGATGGTGCGGTCACGTGGGTCTGGATCACTGCTGCTCGCCGGTGAGGATGCAGGAACAGCTGCAGTCGTAGTCGCCGCGCGTCCAGAGGAGTGTGCGGTCGACGTGCCGGACGCGGTGCGAGCAGCATGGGCAGCCTGAAGTCCGCGAGTGATGCGCTCCCAGTCGAGCGGCTGCTGGCACTCGGTGTAGCGATGGGCACCTCCACAGTTGTAGCAGTGCACCGAGCGGCCACTGCTACCACTGGATGACGACTGCTGCTGACCCGATCCGCGCTTCCTATTCTTCTTCTTCCCCTGGGCAGCTGCTGCAACGCCCTGCGTCTGCGTGGGTGTAGACGGGGTCGAAGAGGAGGAGGAAGATGAGGTCGTGATGGAGGAAGGTGAGGGTGACTGCGGGAGGGAAGATGGTGGTGAGGCGAGGACTGCTGCAGCGAGCGAAGTCTCCTGATGTGCTACTGCTGCCTCGCGGGCCGACGTCACCTGGAGGAAAAGCTGATGGGCCCACGGGAGCAGCTGCAGGGTGGCTGAGAAAGGCTCGAGAGCAGCGTCGCTTTAGCGTGTGAATATATCGGTGTACTCCAGGCAAACTCCGAGCATGATCGTCCGAAGCGCCCACAGCTGTGTGCCCCCTAAGGTCCCCAGGCCCGTGTAGATACGCATGGCGCGTCGCCAGTAATCTGCTGCGGGCTTCGCTGGTCCCTGACGGAGCGAGTGGAAAGCACGAATGTGTGACGCACGCGTGGCGTGCGTCTCTGCGGCCAGTAGGGACAACGCCACATCCCAGCCTCCACGAGGATCAGCTTCGGTGCCTGTGCGAGCCTCGCCGAGGAAGGGACGGAAGTCAACGACAGTCTCGCGTGGCATGGCGTAGAGAAGCCCTCGCATGGCCCGGGCTGCTGTCAGCACCTGTGCTGGATCTGTAGACTGGTAAAGGCTGTGGTAGTAAGGCCACACTCCCTCAGAAGTGGCCCACACCTGAAACAGGATCTCCCAGCAGTCAAAGCCATCCTCACTGATGTACCGTGGAGGTGGTGCCTCAAAGTCCTTTGGCTGCCGCTCCGTGGGGAGAGCAGCCGCAGGCTGAGGAGGGCGAGTGACGGGAAAAACTCCTGGAAGGGGATGATCACTGGGGAAGTCAGGTGACGGTCGTATCGGGGACACGGGTGGAGGTCGGATACCCGTCTGCAGCTGACGGAGGCGCTCCTGTAGAAGACGAATCTCCCGCTCCTGGGAGTCATCCTCGAAGCCTGGCATGAATGGCTCGTCATCAAGAAGGTCCTCAGGTGGTGGGGAGACCACACCAGGGGGTGAAGCAGGCGGGGCAC